>VWZW01006613.1:820852-906498 GCA_013397115.1 Edolisoma coerulescens
GCCCTCCATCCTGCCGCTGCGCTCCCGGCGTCCCCTCGGCTGTCCCGGCGGCCGCCCGCTGCCTGCTCGCCCACACGCTGCGGAGCGGAGGCGGCTGGGGCCGCGGCGGCCTCGCTGCCTGCCTCACTCAGTTGCCATGGCAACCCATTCNCCCGAGTTGCGCTGCGGAGCCGGGCGGCCCTGGGCGGCGGAGACGCCGCCGGCAGCCTGGACCAGGCCCGCTCCCGGCGCTGCCTTCCCCGCGCCGGCCTCCGCCTCCGCCCCGCCGGAGCGCCGGGACCCCGCTGCTCGCCGGGGGCCGCCCCCGCCCTTACCGTTGCAGAACTGGAGCAGCGAGGAGGTGTCGTAGAGGCTGCTGTAGCTGGAGAAGCCGTCCTNNNNGCGTCCTTCGGCCGGCGCGGCCATCTCCCCTCAGCGGCCCCGCCGGCTCCGGTCGCGTCTGAGAGAAGGGCGAGCCGCGGTCCCCCTGCCGCGCTCGGGGCTCTGCCGCCGCCTGACCGCGGGGCCCAGCGGGACCGGGTGTCCCGATCGGGCCGAGGTGGAGCAGAGACACCGCCCGGCCCTGCGGCGGGAGGTGCCCACCGGTGACCCGGGGGGTTACCCGGAGTACGGCCACGGACACAGTTAGGGCCGGAGCGTCCCTGAATGATCGGGGCAGGGGTTTTGCGGTGGCAGCTGTGCAGCCGGGGAGCCCCGCGTACACAGCCTCAGCATCCCTCGCTGCTGCTGCAACACTCGGCTGCCTTATCCGAGAATCCTCTCGTTTCTTCCACTGAAGCAACAGCCTGCCCGTCATTGCACCTTCTGCCCTCCACTGATTTCAATGGTGATTCTCCTGGCTACAGTGTGGAGCTGTCACGATAACATTGTAATTGATACTCTCTTACAAAACCAAAAAGAATTATACACACTGTAATTCCTCATGCCATTTTATACAGTTTGAACTTTGTCTTTGAAGAGTGATACACTTTCCCAATACAGGATACTAAAATAGCTTTAACTGTTTAACATATTTTTATCTAGGTATGTTCATAATGTCCGTTCATGGTGAGACAAAGGTAGTGGTCCAAAACTGGTGGCTAGTAATATTGTAAAATTATTTGATACTTTTTGGGCTTCAATTTCTGTGCTAAGGCATGTTGAAGTATCCGGTGACTGAAAGACATTTTTATTTCAAGCTCCTCAAGGGATACAAGGGAAATAGCATATTGCATATCTACAGCACCTTTCATCTTGAAAAATGCCGAAGCACTTAACACATCATGTCTTCAGGCCTCAGTCCTTTCAGGAGCTTTTTGCAGGGCAGTTCCATCATGTGGATCCATTTACAGGCGTGGGTTTAGTATATGTGAGTCTTTTCACCAACCACTAAACCATGGCAGTGCTAACACAAAAGTATGCTATAAAATTAGGCAGAGATATCAGTTCCATGTTAAAGTGGAGTGAAAAGTGCTCCCTCCTGAATTGCCAGTGCCAATATTGGTAGAGTTGAAGTCATCTTCAGCACAAGTACTTACCCAGCCTGATGGGCTTAACTTGTATCAGACAAAAACAACTGCATTTTATAGCTGTGGGCTATAAATAACAGAAAAAATGTGGTAGTTTAATTACATATTTTAAAAAAACAAACCCAGAGATCCAAAAATAATAGGAAATTACTTCAAAAATATAAAAGCATAGAGGGTTTTTTAGTGTTTTATATGAGTCATGATTCTTTCTCATCTTTAAAATTAACACATAGCCCTTGGGTTTTCTCATGACCTTTTCATTCATAAGCCATCAAAAATTTCAAAGATGCTATATTAGTCTAAAACATTGTACACATACAGACAGACATACATGGGATTTTTGGCAGATGAATTGCAACAATAGAAAAGCTCATTTTCAGTAAAAATTTTGGCTAAGAATTTCCTTCATTTTAAAACATTATTGCCGTAATTTGGTTATTATTTTTGAGGTTGAGAAGTGTTTTAATATGCTCATTTTCCACCATCTTGAGACAAGAGGTGTGCTCGCCATAAGATGTCAATGTTACTTTAACCCATACCTCCTTCAGATGTGAAGGTTTTGAAAAATAAATATATGAAACCTATGCTATCTAAAAGTATTATGTTTGTAGTAAAAACTGTGTTGTCAATGAAAGTGCTACAAAGAGAAGTAAATGCCCAGTAACTTTTGTGAGATTTGCCAAAGTAGGATAAAGGCCAGAAAGAGGCAATGCAGCTCCATTTCAGAGAGCAGAAAGTAAAAGTCACTTAGAAACTCAAATGTAATCCATCCTTGATGCATTATATAAAGATGCAACATATAAAACCTTACAATAGATTACCCACTGAAATTAGTGGTGAAGGTGTCTGTGAAGCCTTTCAGCTCAGCGTGCTGCAAATCAGCTCAGAGAAGTGACAGAAAATGGTCTCAGCTCCAGTCTCTAGATGCTGTTATGATGCCATTATATTTTAAGGGCAAGGGTTAGAAAAGGGAAACACTTTCATAATTTAATGATTTTGAGACAAGTTACAATCTCATTATACTAAACTGCACCACAAGGCACAAAATGAAAAATAAATTCTGTCTGGCTGTGGGAACAATGGGACAATGGATTAGAAGGATGCACTGGTGTGTCTCTGGGAATTCTTCTGGTACGGTGAAAAAAAAGAAAACACTTTTTTCAGTGTACTGTGGCCTTCATCATTTGTACAGTTCAAAGCCAGTTCTTCGGTAAGTGTGAAACCATATAGATGGGAATGTGGCATCCTCAGTAGTTCAGGAGGGCTGGTATATCTGGAGAGGATTTGTTGCTGTACATTTGTGCACACTGCTGGCAGTCAGAAACTGTATGATGTCACATTTTTGAAAGCTGTATTTTGTAGCTACTTATTTAAGTTTTGTTTGTCTTGAGTAGTGTAATGCGAATGACTATTAGCTAAGTGAGAACAAAAAAGCTTTCACCCATCCCTCGCTGAATTTTCAGGAGTTAATATACTCCAACGTTAGGACAAAGAAGACTTGCTTTCACTCCCTGTTAACAAGCTGTAGTCAAATATCACAGAATCACAGAATATTCTGAGTTGGAAGGGGTTCACTAGGATCATCAGTGTCTTAACTCCTGATAGTTTTGATGTTTCACGTATCCCTTCCTGAAAACAGGATCAGGCTGCTTTCACCGTGTGGTGGTAGCTTGGACAGTCTGCCCTTCATAGCTGCCCCCTGGTCTGTGCTGAATGCCGCTGCTTCCGCGGCCTTGTGGTGGGGGTGAGGTGATGGCACTTGCTAAGGGAAGGACGCTGGGATTTGGCTGTCAATGGCAAAGCCCTCTGTGCAGAGCTGCCAATGGCATCAGGTGCAGTGAGCCCTTCTGTGCAGAGTTACAGGAGGTGAAGGCTCAGTTCACCACAGAGACTGGAGGGCTCTTCCTTCAGGCCAGTGCAAAGCCTGTCTGCTGAGCAGATCAGGGAAGCTTGGATGGCTGCTGCGCACACTGAATATGTATTGTAACTAGAGAAACCTTCATCAGGCAAAGCATCTAGCACCATCAGCAAATGTGCTGGTTTTGCTAAAATTTATCAGTGGATATAATTATAGCATCTATTTTACCATGACTAACTTTGAAGATCCCCTCAAGCTCTTTAGCAATCATTTGATAGGTCACGTTTACTGCAGCGTGATCAAAGGGAGCTGAGCTCATTTCTGTAGTTCACTGTGTTTCCATTTAACATGTAAGAGTCCATTTCACCATTCACAGCCTTACTTAATGCAGCAGTTGGTCTCTGCTTGAGCCTGGAAACCTTTTAATTATGTGTTTGTTCAAGTTTTGCTGTTCCTCTGTGAGTCAGAAGTTTCATCCATTGAAAAGCTGAAGCACTGCAATGCTTGGTGCCTGGGCCCAGACTGCAATCCAAAACACAAGGTACCACGTCTGTGCTTCTCCCTGAATCATCTCATTCGAAACAGAAGGAATGGGCATCTTTTCCAGCTGTTCATCACCAGCACTGAGAGTTAGATGGTCTGAAAGCTGGCATCATAGCACAGGCACAGTGCCCTGCCTCAGTGCTGGAGGACAGTGCTTTGACAGAAGCTGGGGGCCAGGGCTGAGCAGCACAATGCCCAGCAGCAGCAGCAGGAGCAGCAGCAGCAGGAGCAGCAGCAGCAGCAGGAGCAAGCTGCACACAGCAAGAGCCTTGGGGAAGGAAGAGCCAATGCCTGGTTTAGGCACTAGCAGGATGAGATCAGCACTTAGCAGAGAGAGGCTCTGGGGTTAAGTTTTGGATTTAGCTTCCTAAAATCTGATGAAATCCTGATTTATACTGATTTTTTTAAAAATTGTTTATTTATTTGCCCTTTCTATTCAAAAAGCAGCAGGAATGTTTGGGTTTCTAAAGAGAATTTCATGCAGTGAATAAATTGTCTTCATTCTTCAGAAGTGGTTTTTTCTCACTGCTAAGACTATCTCCAGGTGTTGGCTGTCAGGATCCCATCATAGGCTCAAATAAGGATTTCCTTCCCTAGTATGGTGCAGGAAAGGAAGAAGTGCCTTGCTGCCCAGTCTCCTTTGTGAGAACACTTCAACCACTGGAATAATCATTAATTCTAAATAGCAGGACTCCAGTGTTTCAGCCACAGCAGGGAGCTTCATGAATGTCACTACAAAGCAGACTTCATGCATGTGGGAAAGATGGGGTATAAGAGGAGGATCACCATTATACCAGCACAGTCTGAGCACATTAAAAATACAATATAACAAATGTAGGATGAAACCATCAAAGCTGTGCAGGTTTAACAATCCAAATGAAAATATGTCGCAATATGTCCATATATATCATGTTGTTTTGAACTACATGTATTGGAATTATGGAAGTTTCCCTATAATTAATAAGAATAGTCTTAATCATACTGCCCAGGAAAAAAAATATTGCTTTGCAGATTGGTTAATTTGTAAATACAAAGAGAAGACTTTGAAGATGAAAAGAATAATGCTTTCCACATCTATGACTCTTCCTGTTCAAAGATGGGAGGCTGCTCAGCAAACACTGATGCTTTCAGACTTGCACCACGTTATTGAAATAAATGTTGGCTTTATTTGCTTGTTTGGGAAATGGAAAGAAAAACATGACACAGCCAAAGTCATGCTGGGAAGTCTGTGACAGAATCAAACCAGAATAACTACCAGTTATTGCACTAACTGCAATATGAATATACTGAGAATACCCTGCCTGTAAACACTGAAGATACTGCTTGTATGGTTTGTTATGAAATCCTTTCAAGCACAGTGACTTCAGTAGAAATACCCTTATTTTTGCAAGGTCCCCTAACACCCTGGGTTCAATGCATGTAACGGCTGAGTGCAGACTTACTACATCCACAGCTGTGACATTGTGGTTTGAAACTGATGAGAAACAAAATACACTACAGATACGCAGGAATGCAGCTCCTGTTCCATATTCCATTGCAATCTGCAGATGGGAACAGCATTTCTGCGATATTAATACTCTGTGAGATTGATGTGAAGAGGCGCAATGATGGATGGCATCACACAAAATGATCCATCCACTCTTCAAAATTACTCCTTAGAAGTTTTCAAGTCTAACTCAGTTCTGCAACCCTATTTTTGGTGGCTTCAGCCCTCAACAGAGGCTGAAAGCTTCTGCTAGCAGAGCTCTTTGAGATCTGTGTGCCCAGGGACACAAATCCTACCTCCTGTGAGAGGGGCATCTCTGGTTTCAGGTACAATAGCTTTGGCACAGGTTCACCAGTTCACCATTCAGGGCACAGGATCATCCCTACGGGTCTGTGTCACTCCCCAGGGGGAATTCCCTCCCAGCAGAAGAACCTTTCCTGCATCCACTGGAACCTCAGGCAGCCCCAGGAATGTAGGTATTGGGAAATGCTTTCAGCCAGTATGAAAAAGTGATTTGTTTTGTTTTAATTTCTATGCTATGATTATAAAGATATTACTGCGACAGTATATATTCCACAGAACTATTTTATGCATATATTTAAATAATATTTTGTTAAAATTTAATGTCTGGATTACACAAAGCCACAGCTACGTAAATCTATGCCTTCTGAATTATGTTAGAGAAGAATGAGACTACAGCAAGCTATAATGCAGATATATACATTTAAAATTATATTTAAATAACAGCATAGCAAGTTGATAATTTAAGGTGTACACAAAAATTGCCATTTTTAAACGAAGTGGTTCTACAGTACCCATTCTGTTCACTTTTTAGAATGAGAATTTTAACTGGATTGTAACAATTCACAAGAACATGTAAAACCCAGAAGTACAAAACAGAATATATGTCCAAAGGATACATCAGGTACACTGTGAGAAAGAAGTCTCTTTCTCAAGAGAAATCTTGAGACTTATCTATTCTGCAAACAGATACCCACATGATGAGAGGGAAGGATCTCAGCACTCTATTTTATATTCCCTGATCAGTAGGATGGTGGTTTAAACTTGTGCTTTACCAGACCTGATATCCCAAATTTCCCACCTTCCCATGTCACTGTTCCACTGGTTTTGGGATCCAGCACAATCAAGGGCAACTCGCAGGAACTGATGCGTACCAGGAGAATTTACTGTCAGCCACGTGAATAACAAAGCACACATAAAAAGGTATCGGTAAGACAAAGCACCATTTTGGTTCAATATGTCAATGTCAGAAGGGGCTACACAGTCTCATTTATGGCACTTTCTACATTTGCAGTTATGTTACTGGAAATTTGCCCAGATATGGAAAATTAAGGATGGCAAATATCTTCTGAGAGATAGCTGGAAAAAATACTATATATCTTCTAGTGATTTCCTATGTTATGGTTGCTTTTAGTGAGTGATTTATTGGAAAAAGTAATTTGTGCTGTGAAACAAGTCATAGCAAGTAGCTGCAGAGAGTTTACCTGTAATCTTAACTCCTGTCATCACATAAGCCTGTTTACCACTTCAACTAACTTAACTTCAAGTTTTGCTTATCCATCCCCCTGTATCTTTCACCAAATACAGTATTAATTATGCCAAAATAGGTAGGGGAAGAAAGAAGATGGTGTTTCATTTGTATGATGTGGGTTATTTCTGCAGGGGACAATACCAGCTCCACTGGTTCAAATTCATTGAATTTCCATGAGCTTTCCTTGAGTGGGTGGAGGAACAGGAGGGTGGATTGTAGTATGACCTACAAGGGCCAGGCAGGAATTTCAGTCCACTACACTTGCAGATTCCTTTGATATCTTACAGAGCCCAAGACCACCTACGTTGAGACCTTCATCCCTCCACTGCTTTTGCTGCCTCAGCTTATTTCTGCTTTCCTAGTTCAAGATCCCAATACACAACCTGGGGATGGAAGGAAACAGTTAAATCATCAGCTAATCTAAACTTGGCTGGCTGGAGAAAAAAGCAATAGGAAATAATCCTTTCCTACAATTTTCAACATTTCTTTACGCTGATTTCCAGCATGGGCTGTAGCTTTTATTTTTGTGGGTAACTATAGTTCTGAATTAAACTTTTTATTTACTTTGGAACAGAATTTGCCTTGGAAGAAACTTTTTTTTTGTTCTGGTCTGTGCAATCACCCAAGGCCCACAATGTGATCAAAGCAATTTTGTGTTAAATGTGTTTTTTCAAAGTAATTTCTTTCTGCAGGTTCATAGCAAGTACATCCAGAAATTTACATAAATTTCACTTTTGAACTCCTTTGAACACATAAAATGTAAGAAATAAAATGCAAGAAAGGAAGTGGTTGAACCGAAGAAGCCTTCACTGAATAGGCATTAGGGTCTACACGGCAGAATCAGGTCCATACAGTAATAAAATATTTGGCTTTTGGGGAAAGAATCCTGGTTGTTCTTAAAACACCTCTGCCAGCCAGTGCAAGGTGTAGGATTACTAATCCTCCTCAGGGTAAGCCATGCGTGGCATTCTTCTCTTTGGTGGTGGCATTCAAGAGAGTCCTGGACAGAGGAAAAAGTAATAGGGGCAATAATGACAGTGTCTGAATGAAGCCCTGAGAAACAGCCGAGGCCCTGCTGCCTGGCTGCCAGCCATCCAAGCATGAAGAACAATCGTACATTTGTTTCAGATACCAAGTTACCTAATTTTAAAAATGTTTCCTGATGCAGCCCTTTAATTCTTAAGTATTTCACCACCTGACATTTCTCTCTCAAGCTTTCAAAGAGGCAAGAGAAAACCAGAGCTTCAGATAAGTGAAAGAAGAAAAACTTAAAGGATTTTGTCATTAGCAGTCATAATTCAAAAGAAAAAGGGCAAGAAGACAAGTTCTTTTCAACTTTTTGATGCCAGATAACCCCTCATTGTCTCACCACTTTCTGACAAAATAAATGCTGGAATAATGAATAGAATGAATCTCAAAAGAAAAATATGTATTGTGTGCCATAAATTATATGAGCAGATGCAGCCATGAATGAGAGAATTAGGAACATAAAACCCCTGCAGTACCCACTGGCTGGTGAAGGGCTGGGAGTTGCCAAGGGACATTCTGTGACCACCATGCAGTCCAAACTAAGATCTTGCTCTAAACATCAGCCTGCAGCCCTGTTATGCAGGGCTCTGCTGCCTTTTCCTTTGCATTTTTCCTCTTAAACAGCTCGTTTGCATATCAGTAGCTGTTTAATGGACGTTTTGGCCATAACCAGCTTGTGATATATTTTACAGATGTCTGACAAATCTTGCACTGAAGAATTTTGTGTCTTTTGCCCAAACCATCCCTTCAGGCAAAGATTCCCATATTATGGTGAATGAGTTTCCGTAAACTAAAGGGATGGGTAGAATAGGTCAAGGGACATCTCTTCGTGTGTAACCTCACAGAGCACCATCAGCTTCTTGGTTTCATTCCTTTTTATTTATTAGGAAAAGTGTTATATAGCTTTGTGGCACTATACACAGAAATAACTACAAATAACCTAGCTGCTTAATGCTCATCAGAGACTCCATTCAACTAAACAGTGCTTTGCCAAAGTCAAAACTCTGGGTCCAGATTCATCAGATTTAAACACCCATAGTATCTTCTCATTCTTTCATGACATCTTTTATTTCAAGACATCAGCAGATATTTTTTTATTCAGCAGTCATTTCAGCAGGGGAAAAAGAGTTTTGCAATATAGATGCAATTTAGTGTTGTATGACCAATTAAGAAAATAAAGACATTTCAAAGAAGTTGATGGCATTCATTTCAGATAAGTAAGATGTTTTAAGGAAAACCCACATAAAACTGTGGTAAGGGACATTTTTCCGACTTCACAAATGACATTAAATATCTTTTGATGACCATCCAAGAGTAAAGAGTAAATAATACTTTATACTGGAAAAGAATACATGTGACTCATGATTTTCAGCTGTTGTAGATGTGAACTTGTGGAAAATGATGCAATTAGAGGACAGAAGCAGAGCAAAATATCTGTTTACATTCAGCTCTGCTGAGCAGATCAGAACTGCTGAAGGGCTGGAGAAAAAAATGTGATTTTCTCTTTGCTCATGTCCTCTATCAGCTATGTCCTGCTTGGAGTTACCTCACATTCAAGCAGTACAATTAAAGGAAAGTCTTGATATGATTTAGCATTTTTTAGATTTTCCATTTGTCTGATGAAGAGTGTTTGCTCTGTCATCCATTCTCCATTTCCTTCCACATGAAATTAGGAATTATGGCATATGAAAACTGAAACCCAGGGTTTTTCCATCTCTGCATGTTTTTCCTTGGAACTCAGAAACTCAAGTTCTGCCAGTGCAGAGGAAGGAGAGGAAATGTAGTAATAAAGTTCCTGGCTTCATCACAATCCCCTTTCTCACCCTACCATAGGAAAGTGTGTGGAAAGGGATTGAACTATTCAGGGTAAGTGTAGATGAATGGCAGAAGTGTGTTCATGTAAAATCGGAAAGAAAAACCCACAAAATAAGATCTGAGCAGGGACAGTGAGGCTACAAGATCTCATGCTACAAATGCATAGGAAGAAGGCCAGAAGAGTGCTGGTCCAGTACTCAGGGGTGCAAGGCAACTAATGACAGACGACATGAGGAACATACAACTGATTGATGACTTTTTTGTTTCTATCTTCATTAAAGCTGTGTTTCAACAAAAGTGTTATGACAATGCAGTTGCTGAAAAACATAGTTACACCTCCCTTGCTTCACTCCTTTCCCACCTCCTCACTGCCTTCCTTCGTCCCTCAGTCACAGTGATTTGTAAGGGCATGCAAAGATCTGGATGGGGAACTGCTCCAGCTGAAAATTAATCTAGCAAATAGGTGGTGGTTACTAAGATCAATTAGTTCTGCTGTTTGATCCATCTCTTAGCTGTACTGCAATCAATGTTTTATTTTAAATTAGCTAACTTCATCCTATGATGCTTAAAGGGCAGACTGGTTCAGTCTCAGAGTGACTGGATGTTTAATGTATCAGAGGGTCAGAAGTAGGAAAGCACGGGACCTGTATTTTAAATTGGGAAAAAAAGAATAGGAGATTATTGACCAGTTGATTAAATTAAATTCCTGCCCCAAAATTTAGGATTTTTCAGACATACATATTGTGTGTGTCTAGATAATAAAAGGGAAGTTGGTAGCATTCAGTTTTCATTGTAAGAACAAAGTCTGTCAAACCAGTTTAGTTCTTCCCATGCCTGTATTGTGCTGTGGACAGGGGAAAGGGAATTTGTGTCATGTAACTCAACTTCCATAAGGCGTTCTGCACACTCATGACACTCTTAGAAGCAAATGAGGAAATGCAGCCTTGCTGATCCTGGTACACCCGTTCATCAGGTGTAGGACTGTTGAGGTAACCATACCTAAACAGTGACGCAAAATGGAAGGAGGTATGAAATATGAGCCTGCACATCTTCCACCTTAGTCCCACTGTGGTCCACATTTTCATTAGTGACTGAAAAAGGAAGCAGAAGACATACTCAGTAAATGTGCTGGTCACAGCTTGGGAGCTCTGCAAGTGTACTAGTCAACAGGCAGATCAAATTTTTAAAAAGATCTTGTCAGCTTAAAGGAACTATCTGTAAAAGCAAGATAAAATGTACTAAGGACCAGTACAAGGGACTACATTTAGACAGGAATTATCTGCTGGAAGGTGGGTAATAAGTGGTTAGGAAATAGCTTGACTGAGGGTAGACCACAAACCAAACATGGAGCTGTGTTGTGCAGACTGGAAAAGGCAAGCAATATAACCCAATGGATAAATAATCCTAAAAATGTATGAAGAAATCCGGCCACCCTATTCAGCATTCGTAGCGCCTCAGCTGGAACATTAGGTCCACTTTAAGTAATATCAACAAAGATTCTCATTCAGGTTAGACATTAGAATAAAAAACTTTTCCTATTGTAAGAGCAATAAAGTACTGGGGTAAGTTGCCTAGGAAAGTAACAGCTCCCATGAAATCATTTCAGGGAGCTGTATGTCCTGTTTGATGTGATATAGCTGGTCCTGCTTTGGGTCAGATTGACTAGATGAACTCTCAAGGTCTTTTCCAGCCTAGGTTTCCTGAGAGTTATTGCCTAACACATTAGGCTTTCTGGGGAAAAGTAGCTCCAGGCCCATTTCCATGGGCACTTTGCTGTTGTTCTCCTCACATGAGGTTCACAAGTAATTGACTGATGCCCCCCAAATAATCCTAATTTACTTAAAAAATCTCTCTCAGTTGCTATGAAGCTGGAATATAAATCACAATATTGTCCCATTTTTTGTGTGTGTGTATTCTGAGGAGATCAATTTTTCCCCATTAAAGTAATTGGTAATATATTCCTACCACCTCCAAGAGCAGGTGGTGAAAAAAGTTTAGTTAACATCACACCAGAAAATAAAGTTGATATACCAAAAAACAAGTCACTTTACTGGGTACTCATGTATGGTGCTACTATTCTGGGGGCTGGTGATGGAGAATCAGCCTTTCTTCTCACAGTCACTGGTGTGTGTCAGGTCAGGTCCACATGAAGCAATCACAGTCCACTAGTGCTTGTTAGAAAATGAGCTAATGCCTCTTTCACTCTTGTGTGGGTACAAAGCAAAGTCAAAACTTGGCAAAAAATCACTATCACAGTAGCAACAGTGAAATGCCAAAAGCCTGAGCAGGCATTAGGACTGAGGTGTCCTCACTGTCTGCTTCCCAAACAGTATGTGGGATGCCTGGGATTTCATTTTTCTACTCTGTTCTCTTTTTTGGATCCACTCCTATAATGCTCACGTGGACAAGCTAATGAAGTGGAACAGCAATTCACACTGACTGAAGTTATTTGTTTTCAGTTAAAAGCAACTATTTGCTGTTTAGTAGACAAACACGTACACCTATGGAAAGGAGAGCTGTCGTGGGGTTTGATGCTCCTGAGGATCTGTAATCAGCACGTCTGAAAATATTTTAAAGTGAGTTCAGCCTATATATGTCTTCATATCACAAAGTACTGCTAGGGACAGAATTGAATGTTGGATGTATTTATATTATTCCCTTGTATGAGATGAAAGGCATTTATGCATCTCTTTTGTCTGCATTCACACACACCTACACATAAAGGCATTCTGTCCTCCCTTTCCCTTATGAAGAGTGATGATCTAATATGATTTATTTCTTAGTGGCACAATCTCCTAAGCAGACACTGAAAATGATTGTTAACCTCTAAGGCTAGACTATCTATTTCCTGTACTTGCCCTTCACAGTGCTAACAGAAGTAGTTTCTACAAGAGAAATTCGGCTTTTACATTATCTAAGACGCACCTTTAAATCAGTAAAATATATTAATATTTTATATATTTCTGAACCTAAACCACAACGTTTAAAATGATATCTTCTCACTTACAAAACCCAGTTTGCCTGCTTGGGTATCATGGTGTGACATTTGAGAAAGCTGTGGCATTTGGATCTGTGTCCAACAGAGGGAGATGTTCAGAAACACAGATTTGGTCCAAACTCTTTCTAAGATTAAGGAATTCAGCAGAAGGGGAGAGGAGGACACGCACAAATGCAAGTAAGCAATACAGGCTTTACTATTGCAATTCAATTTCTTTAGCTGCTCTCTGAGAATTCAGGTGTGGAATCACTGCTGCTTACAGACTCAGGCCTGCTCAGAAGATTTAAGATCGGAGGGTTTTTAATCAGACAGGTGACAACATCACCTCTGTTTTGAAAGGGAACTATGAAACTCTTAAGTAGAAAAAGCACTACTTATTTCATATCACCTTCTTGATGTGAGATAAACTCAAGCAGAGGTCCAGTCTGGCAGGCACTTCGGGTTCAGTAAAAAACCTTAAGTTACTTGGCTGTGCTGTCCTCACAGGCTGTCTCTATGGCAATGGGAAAATATTGTGAGGTATAGGAATGATGGGAATATGACTCAGAGAGTACAGAAAAAGGAACATTCAGAAACTGAATTCCCAGTAGGCACAGAGTACACTTTTCAAAAATACACACAAATCAAAGAGAATCTGCTGCTGCTTTGCACCAGTGTTTTTATTGGGGAATGCAATTAATAAATAAGGAGCCATTGTGCTGCATGTTTTCAGCCCCTCTATTATCAGAGGGAAACAGAAGCTGGTGGTGAAGGAAACAGCAGCACTCTGCTCTGCTCCTTTTGTCCTGCTCCATTCTCCACAGGGCTGCCCTGTGGCTGGAACTGCATTTATCGGTAAGGGACGTTTGGACAGACTCAGACAAGTCAGTGTGCTACTTCCGTGGCCTTTCCGAGTGCCAAGGCTTCCCCTTTCACTTGAGAAATGACAGAGGCCACAGGAAGCCCCTGTGTGAAGTCTCCTGTCTCACTGACCTAGGTCCCACCAAATTGGGATTTGGCCCAAATAAAAAGGCAGTAGCCCAAGGCAAGAGCCATCCTGCAGGGAGACATCTCTGCAGATCATTGCATGAGCAAAAATTCCCAGGCTAACCCAGACCTGTGCTCTGACTGGCCCAGTGCCAGATGGGCTTCAGCTTGCCACACAACAGGCATATATAAAATAGTTTGTCCTCAGGAGAATTTCCTCCCCAGTCTTCCTCTTTAGTTATTTAGTCCCAGGAACATATATATATATATATATATGTACTCACACATATATATACACACACTCGTATATATATATGAGACAAACTCAAGCAGATATATTTACATACATAGTTTTTTTCCTTGTTTAAAAATATCTTCTACCTCTTGCAGCTACTGATGGTTTCATGGCCTGTATTAGCACTAGGCATTCTCTGAATCTCTTATGCTTTTGGCCTCAGTAGCACTCTGACATAGTTAGTCCCACAGGTCAGTTATGCATTGTGCAAAAGCATTTCTTTTAATCAAATTTATGTTCTGCCTTTTACTTAGTTTAATGACTCTTTATCCTTGAACTCCAAGAAGCATCAGGTTAACTACTCTCTCTATAACATTCAATTTTTTCCTACATCCCTCTTAAGCTTCCCTTTCCATTTAACTCAACTCCTTCAATCGTTTCTGCCCTGAAGGAGGTGAGAGCTTCCTTCCTTCTGGGACCTGTGGAATTTGGGGACTATCCCTAAGCTTCCCCTCCTGACCTGCAAGCTTCATGAGAAATGCAGTGAGCTGGTGCAGTCCTGGGCACCCTTTGATCCTGCTCCACTGAGTTCTGCTGTGGGAGGTACAATGGAGTCCTGAGGCATCAACATGATTATACTGTGCTCCCTTACTTTAAAAATGCTGGCCACCAGTATTGTTGCTCAGCAACATGAAACTGTATATCACTGCTGGCGTCATTAAACTTTAAAAATATTTTTCCTTGCCAACTCAAATAAATAATTGACGATTATTTTGCTGTATATTTAGCATGTCCGTTCAAATTCCAGTAAGGAGGTAAAACAGTTTCATATATCTAGAATTAAGAAGAAATTACTAATACTGGCTGTAAAATAAAATGCATGGCTGAAAAATACTTGCACTTACAAAGCAATTTGTATATTGCTCAAAGCTGCTGTATCAAATAAATGTCCAAACCCTATAATTATTTCTTTACTGAGCACTCTGCTCCTTATTTTTTTACAAAGATTATTAAATCTTACTCTATACTTTCTCTCTAGAAAGGACTGCAACGACTGACCTTTCAACTACTTTATTATACTATTTATTTGCTATAATATGCCTATATTTGCTAATATAGGCAATTGAACACATTAAATATGCGTAAATAGAGAAGAACAGATTTCAACACACATATTTTCTGGTTGAGTAATAGTGCCTGGGGTTATTCAAAGAGAATGGGTTGTAAAACTCAAGTGTACTTTCTGTCATCTGACTGATGGATTGCTTGTTACTCACCTCCAGCATGGGTCCCAGCTAAAATAAATTGCTGCAACCCTTATCAGTAGTTTCTTTTCTATTATATGTGAGAAGTCCCAATTTTATCTAATTGGTGGCATTATCAGAACATTTTTCTGCAAATGTAGAAGCCTCCTGGTAAAGGCAATTGCTACTTTAACCCATGAGAGGTGCAGTTAGATGTGTGTATCTGTGAGCAGAATGGAGAGAACCTAAGCTAGGGAGCTTTGGAGATTTCCAAGCTAAATGACTGCCAAAATAAACATGACTGGAGATAGAGGGATTAATCCTGTAATCCTTACTTAAGCAAAATTCCTGCTATCTTCAGTGAGATTCTCACTGGGGAACAGCTGTAGAAATTGGCCTAAATGGAGCAGAAATGAGAAAGGCCAAATTCTGCCTCTGGGTGTGAGCGTGTGACTTCCATAAACCTGAAGTGTGACACCCTGGGTCTGGGATAATCAGCACATAATTTCTCACCAAGCTCTACAGTACCAAGACTTTTCTTGGTTGTAAATATGAGGCACATCCATAAGCCCACAGGGAAATGTTTCTATCCAAGGTTCACTAAGAAGTGAGAATACAAGGGCAAACTGAAACTAACATTCAGAAATAAAATGTGCATTTTATTAAAAACTGTCTTACATTTTAACCAATCCTAGGAGTGTTTGGAGCGTTTCTCTTCACTGAACTCAGAATTATTGCCCCCATTTTCCATCTGGGGTGGAAAACTGACATGCAAAGTTAATTGATTTTCCACAGACCACACAGCAAGTGATTAGTATCATGGGGATGAATTAATCTTGGGTGTAAATCCATAAAGATTAATGGAGCTCTAACAGGGATTAATTTGGCCCATCATCTCTAAGGATAGCAAAACCAATTAGGTGATGTCATTAATCTTCTGGTTTGTAAAGGACTGTTTCTTAAGCAATACTGAAAGAAAGGCAATAAAACAGGAATGACCAAAGGATCACTATAACAGATGAATTGGTTGCTCCTTGGCAGAGGATTTGCAGCAGGAGCCTTAAATAGTGACAGCAGCCTCGATGTGCCCTCAGGCTCCCATCCCAACTGAGATTGCTCTGGGGCAATCATTTATTTGAGGATTGGAGAGTCAGCCCAGACTTCAGTCACTGATTAGGTTCATGTCTTTTCTAAGGGCAAGACTTCCATGCAACTGATTTGGAGTCAAATATATTTATTATGGCCCTGGAAGCCTCAAATCTTTGGAAAATACCAGGTGCTTAATGTCCTATTGACAGTAGCCCTTGAAAGATTCGTAAATTTTAAAGCTTCCACTTTTGAGCTGACAAAATGTGAACTATGCCATTAGAAAGAAGCTAGTAAGAAGTAAGCAATGCAAAGTCTGTATAACTGACTTGTTCTGAGATTTGGGGAAAAAATTTCTTCTCGTTCACTGGTTGTGACAATGCACATTTTCTCATCTTAAATTCTGAAGATGTTTCTGATCCTTATAAAAGGGTCAAAACTGGCCCACAGCAGAGTAGGATCTTTCTACAATTTGTCTCAGAAATTTTATTTTAAAAAGAAGAGAAACAGAAATGTTTTTGTAAAAGGGTAATGACCAGGTATAACAAATGCACACAAAGCAGCGATGAACAGAACAACAAAAACCACAGCTTCCAGACCATGGTTGATGGAATTTATGGAAAAAGAACATCTGTGACATTGGCAAGGTCCAGCATGAGGACACTGAATAGGAGATAGTGAATTTGTGCCTGAAAGTTGTGTGCATTAGCTAATAGGCCTGGTAAAAATGTTCCACTGGGATGTTGAAAGCAAAACTTGGCAACAGTGAGATCATTAAAACCCTACTGCACAGAAGCCTTCATTCAAAATGTAATAACATGTATCAGGTTTTTCATTATTGTTATGAGAAAGAATATTCAAGCTGTAATAGGGATCTTCCCATCAATAGCTCTGCCTGAGTAAGTGTTTAATGGCAGAGATTTCAGAATCAGTGAAATGACTTAAAACTCCTTTCATGGGGATGTTCTTGGATAAAATAAAACCTCTTTCCCCATTTTTTATATTGTAGGAGTTCAAATGAGGTGATGTGCTCGGGCTGACAGTGCAGCTCTGCTCCAGAGGGATGCTGTCGTGATTCTCCCTTGCACTGTGGTACAGAAGCAGGGCTTTGAGGGGCAGCGATTTCCAGCTCCCTCCCCATCCCACTCAGCCCAAGCCCTTTTTAGGAATGTAATGACACACTGCTGCATCCATCTATGAACACAGAATGCTGAGAAGATGCATGATACCAGCACTTCAGAATACGAAAGAAACCTGAATTTTGTCAGGGAAACTTGAGTACAGAAGATGGAAGGGGATGACAAAGTTTCTGAGTCAGTGTTGATAATGTGATTACACTTAGGAGTTGGTACTGCTAAATACTGGTGCACATAAGCCTAGAAAGTGTGGTGTGGAGAATTTAATCAACCAAAAAGAGTAAATAAATGTACCAGGCAATGTTCCTACATGGTATCATCTATGTTTCAGAAAGGCAATGAAAACAGCAGGAAATGCACTTCAGCAAAAGCTGTCAGCTTAGGCCCGTAATGTATAAATAGATAAAGAATGCCCGTTTTAATATCTTCCTTTGACAGATGGATCTAAAGAACTATTCTAAGAAATGCTTCAATGACCCTATCTTTCCAGAGGACTTTTCAGACTGTAAAATGAAAATATTTCTGTCTCACTGTTCATTTCTGACAATTCTACTCAATTGTCATTAGAGGAAGAAATGATAAAAATATTCTTTTCATAAGTAGCCATTATATTTAACATTTTAATTTCTAGGCAGAAAGAAAATCGTGGATGTAGACAGTTGTATTTTGGTAGAATAACTAGCTTAATGCTAGTTTTCCTTTTATTTTAGGCCAGCTTTATCATTAGTGATTAGGGCAAATGGGTAATGATCGCACCACCATTTATCCAAGCTTTCTAAAGTGCAGATATACCTACAGCACAAATATACTTTCAGTGCTATAAGCACATGACCATGTAAAGCCAGACAGTAAATGCAAAACTGTGCAAAAGTTGTGCAAAAAAGTGCAGTAAATGTAAACCTGGTCATACTTTCAGCTCTGGTATGGCAGAGGTAGGAGCTGGGTACAGGTACCTTATCTCATCTTCTGCAGCTAATGTCTGTGGTAGAAACAATACAGCAACAAGCACAGCATCACTGGTATTAGCTCTATACAAAAAAACTTATATTAAAAACAGTATCTATTGATCAGGGGAACAAAATCAATACTTTAATGCTGTAATGAACACCACAGTAAAAATACCTGTGATTCAAACCCAAGCTACTTCATAAAAAATAACTGCAGATAAACAATTGCAGCCCATCTAGTTCCTATATCTTTGTTGCCCTACTTAAAACATGTGTTCCAGAAATAATTTATGAGGGAAGATACATGCATATTCATAGTAACTCCTGCTTCACAAGTCCAGTTGTAAATCTGAAAGATCTTGGAGAATATCAGAAAAAAAGGAGCGATGGCCACTGCTTCTAAGCACTGCGAAACAGAGTGGAGCCCAGGCTTTGTCCTGTAAACACTGTTAGCTCTTTGCTGATCAACTGACTGGCACGGCCACTGCTGATTTCACTGGCAAATTAACTCTGGGTATGTTTTAACAATAGAGTTACAGGCACCCTGAAATAAATATATTTATGGATAAGTCTTTTATGTTCTAGTTTGAATATATTTGATATTATTCAGAGGATTACTGGGGTCTTTGTTTCAGATTGTAAGCACAACAATGGAAACATTTATTCCTTGGCTTGCACAGACATTTACTGCTATGTGTATGGATTGTGGAGACACAAATGAAAAATCTGGCTTACATCACCAGAGACATGTCATTTTCACATACCCATTTTACTTCCTCTTCACAGCAAATTAACAACAAATTAGCTCCTCACTATGTTCTTGCAAAGAAGCAAGGAGCTTCAGCTGTGGTGGCAGCTTGTTCTCTTCAGAGGTACCATCTCAATCACTTGCTACCATCCCACAGAGCCCAGTGTCACCCTGAGGGATGTAAAAAAATCATCCCTTAAAATATCTTGGAAGATAATACCAGTCTGAAGCAGATAGTACAGGTCTGTCCCTGCCATGTCCCTAGGGAAGGTACCACCTTCAGCCCTGTTTTGGAGGGAACACGGTGCTCAGAAAACAGAAAATGGAATTTTGGTGCCCCCGCAACTCAAGACAGATACAATCCCCTTGCTTCAGGCACACAGCTGTCAAGGGAGTAAATAGGAAGATGAGACAGACGACAGTCTGAAGTACATCCCACGGAGTTAGTGTCCTTAAAGCATGAGCAGCTGGTTAATCTGATTAGAGGAGATGGAAAAACATCTTGAGGATGACATGGCCAGGAGGAGAACATCAGAATGCAATAAAAGCCAGATAAGTGCCTGGGTGCATGCATGGCTCAGTGTCAACGCCAGAAGATCTGCAGGAGGCAACTCAGCATGACCATTCCCTGCACAGCTTTGTGGTACCTCCAAAAGCCACTGTCCCCACCTTCCATGGGTCCCCTGCATGCTGAGGATTCCCACACATGCTGGGCAATGTGAACTCCAGCAGTATGATAAAAGTAGTATAATTTATCCATGTCTAGCTATCTTATCTCTTTATTTTGAGCACAGAAGAACCCATGAGGATGGATTCATCACACCATCTATTATAAACTACTTTTGTTGAAAAGGAAAAAAGTCTGCTCTTCCACAAACCCTGGCATTCAACCTCCCAGCTGGATAGCTTCAGATAGCTGCAGAGATCTCAGTGTACTTCTGTCTTTCAATAGCTCCTGGATGTCTGACAGAGCACTACGCTTGGCATGTGCCAGGATAAAATGTCTTGGCTCTTTAATGGATCTCCTCCATCCTCAGTGTGCCTATTCCACAAGATCAAGCAAAACATTTTTGTGAAGGTCTCTCTGAGCAAAGCAGCCAGCTCCAAAAGCATCTTTCCACCTGGGCTGTCTCAGGTGCTCACAGTTAATGAGTCACAGGCTATGAAATACAGCAGTGGGCTGTCAGAAGGATAGGTTTGAACCTGTTCTTGCTGTGCAGGGCCCAGGTTTGATCTGTAACACAGAAAGCACCCCTTGCTGCTGGGATGCCCATTGCCAGGCTGGGGCAGCATTGGGGGACCCACTGCTGTGAAGGGAAGGACTGCTGAGGGCACCAGCAATCCCTGGCAGCACCTCCCAGGATTACACCTGCAGACCACCAAGCCACTGCTGTTTCAAAACAGGTCCCTGTCTCCTGGTACAGGAGAGCTGGTGTTTCTGGGGTGGGGTAGAAATGCAACACATTCTTCTGTTTTAAATCTGGTTTGGGGGTATGCTGCCAAATGTAGTGTTCATAGATTAGTCTCTGCGTGAACTCCAATCTTGGATTTTCTTGGCTAGATCTCAGGATGCAGATTACTTTTGTTAATGGGTAAAATAAAAAGATCTGTAAGTCTACTACTTAGGAAAATGAAATATATTTAAAATTAATTATATTGATAGCTTATCTTGATTTTTTTTCTTTACTGTCTGAAAGTAGTTACATATAACGTCAAGCTAGTAATCAACAAATCCTTTCTTATTAAAGTAACTTAAACCATTAATGGCATTACAGCTTGCTTTAGATTTGTAGTCCTCTTTTTACTGCCACCTGTCTACTTTCCAGTCTGTACTGGAAGAAAAGGAAAGCTATTTTCTGTTCTAAACTCAGACTAAACTAGTCACTGTGAACAGGTAATACTTGTAAAGAACATAGGATCAGAACAATTCTTATTGCTGTAGTACAGTATTTAAAATCAAACTATGCAGAAATGATCTATCTTAGAGTAGTGCATCCAGACCACAGAAATCATCATTGTACTATCCCTGTCTACTTACTACTTAACAGAAAACCCCCATCACAATTAAAGAAAATTAATTACTTTGTAAATTAAGTTAAAATCCCAGCTGTTACAAAATATAAGGCAATCATCATTTCAACGGCAATGTGGAATTAAGTAATGGAAGATAAAATGACCTGCACAGAACTCTGGTGCTCCACTGTGGTCTGTCTGGGCCGGTTCCTCGGGGATGGACTTCATGTTCCTCAGTGATGCCCCTGGAGCAGCTGGTGGGTTATGTCCAGGACTCAAAGGGCTCTGCATGAGAGGCAGCTGAGTGCCTTCTCTTCTTTTTATTTATGTGGATGTTACAATGGCAGCAGACAGCAATGCATCGACACTAAATTAATTAAGCTGTTTTTAAGCCACAGCATTAAGGTGATGTCATAAGAACATGCTTAGGATAGCAAGGTCACTGGAAAGGGAGAGTACATGTCCTGCAGTAAAAGACTGGTTTGGAGGGCTTGTGTTGAATGCCTTCTGTGAATTTGTCAACCCCCTTTTTCTTTCTCAAACCTGGCACCACCTGGAGAAGTACTTTTTCTATCCACTGAAATATGCAACAGCATCTCTGATTTAAATAGGAGAAGAGCTGCTACACCTGCTTCAGCTGTGAGCAATACACACTATATGCTCAGAAATGCATAAATTAGATATATTTGGAAACACACAGGACTGGGAAAATATTTTGATGCAAGATAACGTAGTTCATCTAATTTATGCCAGACTGAGTTTGTGTTTGCATACAAGCAGGCTCAGAGAGGTGCATGTTGGGTGACCAGAAATCTGCTCATCTTACTGCTTCCATTGACGTGGCATTGCATTGCCATTTTGCATTGATAATCTGATTATATCGTACAACTGAGTCTGAGATTTTTTTTGTCTATTTCTTAAGTAAGTAGTTTTGTAAAAATCAAGAACAGCAACAGTTTTTTATTTCATCACAGCCTTAAAAAATCCCAAAAACTTTAGGAAGACTTTAACAGAAGAAATAAAGCAGATGCTGGTGCATTGCAAACTCTTAATGATGCTATTGCTTCACTATGAAATATTTTAACGAGGAAATGTTGGGCATCTGAACAGTAGCCTTAATCCTCTCATACAGAAGCCTTTTCTATGGTTCGTCCAGAGTAAGTGCAAGCCTGTGTCTTCAGCATTAATGGGATCAGCTGAAATGAGTAATGCTTTGTGTATGCTAAGGCTGTGATCCTGTACACGTGGTAAAAAGATGGCAGTGTTGGTTTTTCTAAGCAGTCAGTCCCGCACGAGGTGAAGTGAGTCAGAGCATTCAAGATGGATGAGCAGCTCTCAGAAAGGAGCTTTTGTTCCTCATCTCCAGTCTCTAACAGTCACAGTGAAATTGTCTCTACCATCTACCTATTCGCATCAACATCACTGGGGCTCTTTGCATGAGAAACACTTGTGCATATAAGCAAAGGTCGCTGAAGGAGACTCCTGAATCAGAATTTATTTTGTACCAAGCTTAAAATGACCACATTGATGACCCACTGCTGCCTCCCATAAGGAAAAGCTGGAGGCAGCTAGAGACACAAATGGGAATCAATTTTTCACCGAGAGCTTTACAGTTACAACTGTTTATCCTTGTCTGCAGTATTCATACAAGCAACTGAAGAGAAACATTTTTATTTGCTATGTAAGAGTCTCCTACCCTTTCTTTAGCTGTTATTTGTAATTGCAGCAAGAGTAATATCCTGAGGGCTTTATGGTGATCTGCTGGATTTGAACATCAGCCTCTCAACTTACAGCCTCTATATCGCCCACTGCCAGACAAGTACGCACTGTTTCTGCTATCCAATAAAAGCTTGGGAAGCAAGCTTAGACCTGCATAGATTTTACCACCAGTTGCATACAAGGAATTGAATGCAAAATCGACTTGGTAATCATGCAAAAGGGGAAGGCAGATGAAATAGCTCCGTTCCCCCTTGATGCCACAGGGCAAATTCCATCCCAGTTTGTGGGTGACACAGCCGTGCTGCAGGCAGGGAGCCGTGCAGGGCCTGGCGCCGGGCAGTGCGTGCCAAAGAGGGGATGTGCTCTCCTAAGTGTTACTTCTTGTAGCATCTCAGCACTTCAGAGTGCTCCAAGGTTATGTACTAGCTGTGCTTCAATGGTGCAGAAAAGCACTTTCCATTCAAAGTGAATAGTCATCAAAGTAATAGAGAAAATTGTTAAGTGCTGTCAGTGGAAACATCTTGGCTGTTTTTATAGATGTGTTAATGGAATGCCCTGCCACAAATCAAAGGGGCTTTGCAGCCCGTTACTTCCAAATGGTGAATATAATGACAAAACCAAATATTGTGTTACCAGCTGGTTTCCATTATTGGGCTAAATTGTTGGATTAAATCATGATCCTTACAGCTGAAGTCAAAGGATTGTGCCCAGAGCAATGATTAGGATATCAGAAGACGCAATCTCCCTGATCCCCACAGAGGAGCTGAGGGGAAGCATGGAAGTAGAGGCTGTCAGCACAAAGGGTGCCTAAGGACTCCCGTTATACCCACCACGTGATGATGTATGTTGGGAGAGTGAACGACTACGCCATGGAGACACCTCCCCTCATATCTATCTATCTATCTATCTATCTATCTATCTATCTATCTATCTATCTATCTATCTATCTATCACCTCTGTAGGTTTACTGCACAGCCAAGCCAAAGGCACTCTGAGTCCTGCCCATCTGTACAAGGAAGCCCAGCATTGCTCTGTATGGACTTTTAGCATCTCTTATCTAGTGCTTCACAGTTTTCTCAATGTAAAAAGCAAAAGTAATGTAGACACTGCTGCTAAAAATAGCCAGTTATGCCCTTGGTGATTCATTTGTTGGTGGGGAGTACCCATAAGTGCCTCTATCTAAACATTCTGTTCTCTGTCTCAGTATCTTCCGTGCCAGCTTGTATATGTCCCTCCAGTCTTGCTCAGTCTGTTTTCCTATGGGTTATATAGTCTTTAGCTAAATATGTTAGTTTATTTATCTCCCTCCATGGCAGCAAGGCCCAAGCATGACTTCCTCCTGCTGTAGGAATTTTGCAAAGAGATCACTGTCTACTACTTCCCTGGGAGCATATAACATTGTCAAAAAACAAAAAAATAAAATAATAATAATAAAAAAAATAAAATAAACCCCAAGAAACAAAATCAAGGAAGGAATTGCCCCTTTCTTAGGTTAGATATGTTAGAATAATAACAGAAACAGGACTATGCTGCTAAACTTTGGTGGCAGACCTCTTTGCATTGCTCTGATTTATGCAAATAATAAATAATTGCACTGAATGACTACAGCTAAGGAAAGCTTCATGTGAGAAGGAAAGCTTCATGTGACTTAACTACCCAACCCCCAAACATACACACTTAGGGTGATGACCAAGTTTTAAATCAGAGTCCTGTAAATTGTCATGGACCGGGAGGAAATTAAATTGGGCTCTTTAGTGACATCGTAGTTCAAGTAATGATTTATGAATATGTAACTGAGCTTATTGATAGGCATTTTAAACATGAAATGGGCTGTGTCCAGAGCTGTTGGATTTTTTATGATCTGTTACAATATCACTGTATTCCTGGAACTATCCTTTATGTTTTGTATGCAAACTCTACCCACCCCTAGAACCCTAAGAAGAATGATGGAACAGGATGCTTCTTTAGTTGCCCAATGGTCTTCTTTATGTCTGTTCCAATGTGAGGGGCAGGTAAATCAGAGGTGTTCAGCTGAGAGGGCAGTGCAATGATTGTGTGTTGATGTTATTCATGTGAGCTCCAAACACAGAGGACCCAAAACCTGCTTTTCCTCCAGAGCATCCCTGCAGCTGCACGTGGCTGAGTCAGGCCTTTCCTGGGCTGAAACCACCACTCACTAATCAGTGTGCCCATGAACACCATCTTCAGAGGGAATGAGTCTGGGTTGCTGGGGTTAATGGTCCTTTCCATTTCTTTCTTTTTCTTTTTCTTTTTCTTTTTCTTTTTCTTTTTCTTTTTCTTTTTCTTTTTCTTTTTCTTTTTCTTTTTTTGTCTTTCTTTCTTTCTTTCTTGACATTGTTTATCTTTTGATATGCAGATTCACTGGTAACTAATAAAATACAGATGGTTTAATTCTTGTTGCTAAGGGCCGTTTTGTGAGGTATTTGAGTTGCAGTAGGATAACTGGGGAATAATAAATGAATCCTTTGAGCAGTTATACTTTGGTCATAGAACTATAGAATTGTTTGGGTTGGAAGAAATCTTATTTACCAACAATTTAGCCTCTTCAGTTTAGACAAGCCACGTAACCAGATATTTGTGTCTTTTTTTTTTTTTGTAACTAAACAGTATTTTCTTGATACATTCACTGATGTTGTTTGGCAGTCACCTCTTTTATTTTTCCCTGTAGGCACAATCTGTCTTTGTTAGGAAACGCTGTTACCACTGATGGAGGCAGTGATGTCTTCAGGCAATCTGCACATAATACTACATGTCCCTACTGGAGCACAACTAAAGATACCAGCATATTTGTCTTCCAATTTGTAAAAGTTTCCCCAAACATTTTCCCTTCCAACAGCATGTTTATGATTGCACGTGCTGAGACTATACATATTATTTTAACAAGATAACTTTGGAAAACTTGTGATTTATCCCTGTTTTCCGTCAAGAGCTGGGCGTGCACAGTTTCACACTCAAAGAGGAAAACTCTTGGCTCCCAGCAGCCAAAAAGCAAAGCAAGACTCAAGTGCTGCAGCTCCCTCTTAATGAGTAAGCGGCTGAAAATAATACCTCTTACATTTTCTTTGGCAACAGGGCTCATAGGCAATATTTATCTTTCTTTTTAGATTTTCTGTAAACCGACTAGTGCAGTGTCACAGTAAACAACTGGAATACAAACTCTCATTTGTAGTGCTGTAGCTGGCTCCATCTCCAACAGAGCAGCTTTGAAATGCTGATAAATTAATCCGTGAGCTATTACGCTCTCTTCTGCGTAGTAGTGGATTTTGCAGCTAGTGTTTCTCCTTTTATGTAATCTGACCCTATCTTGGTCCCACTCTTAATGCTCCTCACCATCAGCCAAGGCATTAATCTTGAGAATGTGTCCTAAATCAATTCCTAGAAAGGCAATGGAAGTAGGTATCAGTGATATTTTTCAGTTCAACCAGTACATGCCATAAAGATTACATTTGTACCAGGCACAAGACAAAGATACACTTGTCAGCTGATGCATTTTTGGATCAAAAAATTTCCAAGAAAAATAATAGATGAGATCTTGAGACTTTAGGAGCATGAGTTCAGCTCAAACAGTAGGTCCAAGCTGAGCTCCCTGAAATCAGTGAAAATACGAGGAATGAGAGAGACTCAGCACGAGTATTTCCAGACGAGAATGAAAGCTACCTCCAGACATCCTGCAACTGATAATTTCTACTTGTGGCAGTGACACACAGCACAGTTTAATGGCCTTTGGGGGTCATGTTTATCCAATGATGAGCACTTGGAGTACATCTCCTGCAAGAGACACTCCAGGATGGATTCCCAAGAGGTGAAGTAGCAAGCTGTCCCACTGGAGGGCATTATGAGGAAAGGGCAGCAGCAGCTGGGAATAGAAGCAGTGACCCAAGCAACTCCAATAGAAAAGAACAGAATTAGAAAATATCTGTGAATTGGGTCCTCAAATACAGATAATTAATAGCTGAAGAAAGGCCCTTTAAACCAGGGCCTTCATTTCCCAAGCCCACAAAATGAACTCTCTAAACTGATCTCTGAACCTCATGCAATAGTTTTGATGTTTGCAGTAAATGAAAAATCATTTTACTGATTGCTGTTCCACATATCTGGCACCTTTGCAGTAAGTTCTATTCAAACCAAGAGGATGATGATTGGATGCATTTTTGTCCAACTGTTAAGTGAGTAAGTGAACTTCATGGACACCTTTATTTTCTCCCTTTCCAGAAAAAGTAAAAAAACCTCTAAGAGCCTCAAAAAACTTGGGCTTTTTTCCAGCTATCATCACTCACAGAGAGTGCAGGCCAGCACACAGGGCAGAAGGAGCATTAACGTCTTGTGCTGCAGACCAGCCAAGTAGGGCTGGAGCTTGACAGGGCCCCAGCAGCCCTTCCCAGCACAGCCACACAGCATTGCCAGGGAAAAGGTCAAGGTCAGTTGTGGAGGGTCTAGCAGTGGTTTCTACACTGCTTCCTAAGTGCCCCTCCACACCGTCTGTGCACAACATCCCAGCCCAGTCAGCCAGGGCTGGGCCCTCTGCCAGAGGACTGAATCCTCTCAGGAGGCTGCAGGATAAGCACCAGTGCTTATCTGCTCATCAATGTCAAGACTCAGGCATTTGTGTGTACACACAGAAGTGTCAGGTTGGGCTGAAAGGTCTGAACTAGCACTTGTATCAGAGTTCTGGCACACGTGGTAGGATTTGAGACTCAGGTACCCAAACCTTTGCTGCTCCCTGGGATCCTGAATAGTCTGTGGGCTTCAAGTGGCTTAGCAGCCTGTGATTCGCTCACAAGCCATGTAAGACCTCAGAGGCTAAATTCCAGCCATCCTGTGAGATCCATCTTGGTTGGAACACAGGCCAGCTGGGCCACCCTTTGCCACTGACTGGAGCGAGGTCTAAGTATCTCTTAAAATTGGCCTCTGTCCTTATTCAGGGAAACCTTCCTTTCATTTCACGTATTTCATATCTGAGTAAGGGCACAAAACCCCCAAAACAAAGCCCAAATAAGGATTGAGTTCATTAACTACTAATACTATTCATTACTAGTATTTTTACAGTGGCATTTGCAAGCATGAAACTTCAATACAAATGAAAATATATTCCTCCTTCACATGTTTTATAAGCTCATTTATATGCAACGTAGCTTGTCAGGAGATGGCAAACAAAAGACCCGGGAGGATGAGGATTTACTCTGGATAAGCTCATAGTTACAAATGATTTTGAATCATACTGGAATTAAGTAACTTAATGTCACTAATGACACTGGTACTGCTACTAGCCTTGACACTAGTGAGAGACTTAATCTAAAAGGCTCTTTTAATTTCTCAGATGCTCCTAAGGGTTAATTTTTTATTCATTTTCCTTTTTTTATTTCTCCTTTAAGGCTTGCCAGACAGAAAGGCTGATATGTAAAAGGATCTAATCTAGGCTAGGCATAGGTTATGGCAGGCAAGGAGATGGAGGAACAAAATAGGAGCAGGGCAGAAAAAATATCTTGCAGTTTGTCTGAGCCACTAATATTTGCTAATTGTAATAAATATAGTTCTGCACAGAAGCTCCTAATGAGCTTATATAAAGCATTTTAATGGGATGCTGTCAGGTTAAACATTGTGTGTAAAAATATAAATGTTCTTAATAATTCCAAATTAAACAAAATGAAGTTTGACTACCCAAATAATTTTCCCCTCTTCATGCCAGAGTCTGGACTGTATTTCACACAAATCAGCCACGGAAAATAGGCAGGGCTTTATTCTGCTGCTCTCAGGCCAGAGCACACCTAGATCACACAGGAGGGGACAGTGCAGGGATGTGCCAGGCAGTGCTGGAGGTGCAGCCGCAGTGATCCAGAGGGGCCATGTTATGTCCCAGCTCACCAGGCTGCCTGGGCAGCTCTCGTTACCTTTAGCCTAGCCTTGGGCTTCCAAAACAACAACTCTGGGGATTGCATGAGGATTTCCACCCCAGGATGGCAACTCTGGGGCTTGAAGGGGAGTTTCTACCCAGGGACAACAGCTTTGGGGCTTGCAGGAGAGTTTCCCTGCTGAAGAATGGCATGTCTGGGTTTTCCTCCCAGCATGACAGCTCTGGGGCTTGCAAGAGTTTTTTCCCTGTGTCTTAATGGGGCTGTTGCAAGTCCACCAGAATCAGCCCCGGGGTCCTCACACAGCACTGGATACAGCTTCATTTTCTTCTTTTAGCACATGACTTAAATGTTTCCATGTTTAGATTACAGGCCTTTCAGGGCACAGTTTAAATCCAGAGCAGTGACTATGTCGAGTTTAACTGAAATTGAAAGAAAGAGCATGTGGAAACTTCTTAACAAAGAAGTTTTGTAAATAGTGTCTTGATACTATGGTGATGGGTCCTTAGAACTGCCGGCTCCATTTTTCTTTCTATTCAATCCCTTATTTTTCTTCCAAACATTCGGATTTTAGTCCTGTCTACATGGCAGTGTTGATTGTACATTTCTGTGCATCTAACAAGTGCCAAGGAAATCAAACTTAGGGAATAGCAATGCTGGATCTACTTCTTAGCTGACTCTCTCACAGAAAGTGTTGGCGAGGGCCAAATGCCTTTCCCTGCCTTAGTATTCTCCAGGGGCCTCTGGATGTAGTTATTTACTCTGGATTTGGGTAAACCACAAAGGATGGTCCAAATTTGAGAAGGGTGAGAGTGCAATGTCCGAACAAGAAAATCCACCCCCAGACCAAAGGGCTTGGCTAGTCTGCATGCTTGAGGTCGTGTTCTCTGCTGTTTCCATCATCTGCCTGCTGAAAGCTCCCCTTGGTGCTGGCTCTGCAGTCCTGCAGTCCACCCTCTCACCAGGATGAGCCTGAAGATGCTGCCTGCAGTAGGAAGAGCTGGACTGTGCTGGCAGCTTGAGCTTTGCCTGTGGATTACAGAGTGTCTGATCCCAAAAGCCCCTGGGCTTCAGGGCATGATCACCATGAGTCTGGGTAGGGGCAGTTGCCCTCGAGCATTTGGTGCATCTGGGTGCATCTATTCACCCTTATCAGAAAGTCACTGCAGCAAATATTGTGGGCTTCTGCATTTGCTACCTATTTGCATTTGCAAATTCTCCTCTCCCAGGTGGAAACATCTTCTGCTTCTTTTATACTGAAAAAGAAGAGAAAAGAAATGCTTCCAGATAACTCACAGTCTGGACGGCTCCAAGAGAAGCAAGAGCAAGCACTTGGAATGTGATAGAAGGATTACTGTCATCGCATATCATGGTCTGCAGGACAAGCCTGATGTGCTGGGAGCTTTGTAAACATCTCAGACTACTCAGGGAATCTGCAACACAAGCTGCAATGTTTGAAAATGTATTTTTCCGAAGCCATACATTTCCCAAATGAGTACGGACAAATTCAGGTCTGGAAGAAATCCAGTGAACATGGTAAACTACCATTAAAGAAGAGCAGAGGCAATTGTTTTGTGCCTCTCTCTCCCTCATGGAATGATGCAATATTTCCTAAATTCCATGGGAGGGGAAAAAAGAAGAAAAAAGACCATGCAATGTAATAAGGATGAAAGTTTGTTCTGATTTCCTCAGCCTCCAAGCCTGGGCACAAGCCTGTGTCTGCTCTGTACTGCAGTCTCCTGGCCTGGCCGTTCGAGCGACTGAGTGTGTTTTCTGTTTACTTCTTTTTCCAATCTCTTCCATAAGCCAAAGATCCAGCTGGACTTTTGAACCCACGTTTAAGTGGGGTGGAAATAAATCTTAATGAGATTGTCCAGCCCTATTGCCTTACGTAGTATACCTCAAATGAACCCTGCTAAAGGCTGTAATTCCCTTCTGAGATTTCAGTGACATGTGCAACTGGATCATATTTCACTATCACAGTTTGTGTCATCATCGGATACTTGGTAGAATTCCGTGCATATCACATAAGAATTGGAGAAACACACTTTTGTTAAAGATGTGAAAACAGTAGAAGATGCTTTCCTTTAATAAGCACAAAGAATTTCCTCACTATCTTCACTGCAAACAGAAAACTACTTTGCATTTCTACTTCATGAGTATTCAGATGCAAAAACTTTACTCTCATAAATTCAAATAATTGGGTTTTTGATGCTTCCTATTTCCTCTCTAGATAAGGTATCTTCACAAGACTTGCTGGTGGGCAGAACAAGGAAGGCAGCAGCAGATGGGCAGGACTCAAAGAACCAAAGCAAGGCCAGAGAGGTCTCAGAAGAAGCATCTCCAGGGAGCACCGCACTGCGGCAGAGACATCACTTATTTAGGATCTCTTGAGATCCCCATACACAGTTGAAGAGACAATTTTTAAGAAGTGCTTGCCTTAGGTAACACATAAAAAAGAAAGAGGTGATCCTGAGTTTTTGGAAAATCACAGCAGTATCCCTCAGGGCACAGGGCATGTGCCCTTCACATGAAGGGCGTATGGAGGTCTAGTAGGTAGCAAGAAGAAATCAGTTTTTCCAGCCCAAACCCACTTGGCTGTGCAGCAAATGGGATTTTTAGCTCACATTGTGCCCACAGCATTCAATGAGTAATCCACAAAATGAAGGTCCAGAGGAGAAGCATCTCCTCATTGTCTAAATTTAGCGTAAGGCCTTGAAAGTACAGACAAGGCAGCAACATTATCAGTAGCCAGAGAATTTGGACAAGGAAGGTAACTCTGTTCTGGTAAGTGGCCTTTGGGAAATAATGGAAGGAGAAACAGGGGTCTAATAACCTCTTACTGAACTGAAGTTAACCTCCATCTCTGGGCAGGAGCCTAGGGCTGTCTCTGACGATAGTCTGAACTCAATGAGTAATTAACATTCCTGCTGATTTTTTACACCTTTTACAGATGCTTGATATTGGATCAACAGAGAAATTCGAGTACATGGGCTCATCAGATGCTATGAACTGCTGAGAGGACAGGTCTGGGACTCATTGCAAGTAACAAGTGATTTTGCACAGGAGAACAAGACCAAGCCTGGAGAAGCTGTACTGGAGGGTGCCTGCCCAGCTGCGTTCACTCCTCGGCATTCTCCAGGACTCTGACTTGTGAGCAGGTTGGCCTGTGGCAAGGCACTGGGTTAAGTAGTGGAAAATAAATTTGATCTCCCTGTGCTGGCTCTTCACTACAAGCAGCTCTGTTTGGGATTGTTCTGAGAACGCAGGCACTCCAGGTGGCAAAGATCAGCTGTTTGGGTGGGCCTGGGGCTGTGCTGGGATGGACTCCTGCTACAGCCTCGTCTCACTCTGTGCGACTCATTAAAACACCCAGTTGCCTCCAGTTCTCCACCGTCCCTCAAGGCAGCTTAATTAACAAGGCAGATTGTCAATTGAGCAATCATCTCAGAACAAGGAAATCTTTAAAGATCTGGCACCGTTATCTAGGATAACCCAGCTGCTGAACTTCATTAGGAAAAGGAAGCAAATGCACATGCTCGACTCTGAGGCACATTTCTGTGGGAGAAAATAAAATCAGTTTAGTAAAAACCAGTGTCTTCTAATCCTGTATCATCTCCTTGGACAAAACGGGGATGTTCAGCTCCTGGCTACAGCCTGTCTCACAGCCAGAGAGTAGTGAGTTTTCTCATCCATCTTGGGGCGCTCCTCTGCCCCCTTTCCTCTGCAGGGACATCTGACCTTGGGAATGAGGGACATGGCACAGGAGCACACGTGCTGCCTCAGGAACTGGCTTTGTCCTGCTGAAATCCCGATGACAGAATGAAGCATGGAGATGCTCTTGCTCAGGATCTGATGATCTCTCCACATCACCAAAGCCCAAAATGGTGCTGAATCCTGGCTACTTTTGGTTATGTTTTGATTGGCCTGAGCAGGGAAACTCCTACAGTAGGGAGTGAGACTCACCGTACCTCAAGAAAAATGTGTCATCTGGTCGCTTTTCAGTGGCTTTCTCCTTCCAGTGTAGTGGGAGAAGAGTGAAGAGTTATCTTCTTACTCCTCCCACTTTATAGGACATCAGAGTAGGCAGGGAATAGTAAAGGACAGCAAAAAGACTCTCCAGCTCCTTTGTGTGCCAGGATGCTCCCCAAAGATCTGGAGAAACCAAACAATTGTAGGAGAGGAGTTTGCTGAGAAAACAAACACTCCTCCTGTGAAAAAATGTGAGCAGATTGAATGCTTTCCCTGGAGTTCTCCAATTTTTTCGTTAAATGACTCAAAATGAAAACATGCAGAAATGTGGTTGGTGTTTAAAAAGACAGCTTTTGTTAGAGAAATATTATTCTCCATCCTACATATGTGAGTACTGCATGCCTCAGCCTGCCCTATCTGCTCCAGACATTGCATATTCGCTCGCACTTTCCCACATGATGTTTCTCCCTAAGCCTTGGATGTTTAAATACCTGACCAAAACTCTCCAGTGGCATAACAAGCCCCCTTTGTTGCTGACGGGGTGAAAATGGACAGTGCATAGACATTTTGACAGCCACCAAAAACACATGACCCAAGAAACCTGGCTTTAGGGAAAAAAAATTAAAACAAGTCTTATGAGGCTCATGATAAACATCAAAGAGTTGGCAGCACTAAGAGTAATCAAACAGTTTAGATGAGATTTCCAAGAGAAATTGTTTCCATTTCATCAATGCACTGCCTGGTTTTGAACAGTTATGCCTGAATAGACCATTTGGAATTTGTGATAGATGCAGGAAATAATAGTTTCCTTCTCAAAATCCTTTCCACATGTGGTCCATATGCCTCCAGCACAAAGAGATTGTGATATCATGCCTAAGTCAGATGGGTGTCAGAAGGCCAGCTGACTGTCATAGCAACAAGATGATCCTGGGAGCCTCTGATTTGGGATGAAGAGCTGTAGAAAATGACAGATTTAGTGTCCCAGAGACAAGCTGCCTGTATCAGAGGTGCTTGTGTGTGAGGCTATTGACATTGCAGAGCATCTCCAAGCAATTGGTGAAATATCAAGTTATTATTATAGCAAGTATTCTTATTGCTAGAGATCTAGTTATGAGGTGTCAGAGTATTTTGTGGTTTGTGACATATGTGTTTCCAATTTGCTGTTTTTCACAATATCCCAGCTTCACCTGTTGAAGATATTGAACATGGTAAAGTATACCACTCCAGGAAGATCAAGGACAATTTCAGTTTAAGTCAGCTTGTTCAGAAAAGTTCTGCTGGGAGCTGGATTGCATCTGGGCTTCAGCTGCAGAGCAGCTCTTGAAGGGAGAAGAGCTGGTCCATGGAGAAACTGTGGGAACCCAGGTTTTCCCAAATGGTCACTAATGGCATGTTCCTCATCTCCTCATACTGGACCAGAGACCACAGGTCTGATTTATGGACATGCCCAGTGCTCACAGCTGCCAGTGAAGTTTGAATATGTGAAATACAGTGGTATGCTGGGTGCTCTGAAAGAAGAGCTCCTTGGCATCTCTGATTACACACCCACAGCACTGGCAACTGTTTTTGGCTTAATCTTGATGTGCCTCAGTCTCTCACATATAAACTCTGAATAATTCTGCATACATGGCTCTTTGTGTGACTTACTGCTGAGTCATATCCAGCAGTGTTTCAGTAGGGGAATATGAAACATTCACTAAGTTTTAATTAGTGCAAATATAAATACATTTCTCTGAGCAATTGTGCTGGGACAAAGTATGACTAACGCCTGGTGCTTTCCATGCACCAAAAGCCCTTGCTGGTGGGGCCTCAGCCAGCAAATCTCACCAGCCACACAGCACAGGGCTCAGGCTGCTGGTTTAAGGAGTAGAACTGAACTGACGCAGCCAAAATTTGTACAATTTGTGTCAGGGTGATGAAGATAATTCTAAGATTTTTTGAGAGTTGTGATCCTAATTCATTGGACTGAATGGAAAGGCTCCTCTTGACTCCAAAAACTCTGGATCATGCTCCCAAAGCATGAGTAGGAGATGTGCAAATTATAAGTTTAACCTGAAGTCAGGTCCTTCATAATCACATGCAGCACAACCTGAGACACTCAGCTTGCTGTCACCTCTTTAGATTTTAGACTGTCTGTGAAAAATTACTCAGATGTTCAGATGTTACACACATGTCTTTTTTGTGTGTCTGTGCTTTTATTTCTTTGTTGACCTCTTCAGGCAGGTTGTCTGGCTACAGGAGTTTTCACCTTCTGGTTCAGCAGCAAGGAATTTACCATTTTCACAGTAACTATGTTAGTCACTGGGAAGTATTCTGGATGCACTGTGTGATTGAGGGTTCTGGCAAAGTCAGAGCACATCCTGCAGCTCCACGAAGAACACATCACAAAGGATAAGTGTGCACGTGTATATTTATCTTCAAGATAGGTGAGGACCATGTGAAATGCCAAGTTTGCAAGTAGTGTCTATGGATTTATGAGGGGATTTGGGGCCTAAACCTTTCAAACATCGCTTCAAACTCCTAATTTCATGCCCTCATAATACCTGGTGGGGACGAGTCTGTGCTCTCCTAAGGAACACAGAAGTGGTGGAAACTTGAGCTGTCCAAACAGTGCTGAGAGCAGTGATGTGGTGCTGGGGGGTTCCTGCCTGGGCAGTGTGGAGAAGTTGCCTGAGGTAAATCAGCCATCGGCACCCCTCTAAAACGCTCCCTGTTTTTTGTGATGGAGACAGCATTGTACTTCCCAAAGTCTTCTTGGAATTTGTTGTGATTCCTCAAGGGCCACAGCCATTTTACCGAGCCCAGTTTGGAGTCATCTGATCAAGGGCTTGCTTTTCTTCCAAAAGCAATTTGTGTGATTGACAGACCGTGTGCAGAACCAAAGAGCAGCTCTGACCAGTCCCCGTGTGCCCTGCTGACTCAATGGTGACTTCAGCTGCTCCGAGAAACCCAGGACTCCTTCAGGGAACTGCTCCTGGGCACTGTTAACATGTCCATGCCCAGCGCATGGCATTTGTCAGGAGGCCCATTCCTCTGCCCCAGAGTTTCTTTCCCACAGAGAAGAAAGCATTTAGGGGATCTTGCCAGTCTTCTATGTGAGTTTTTGAGGAGGTCTGAGGTGTAAGGTAATCCCTAATGTTACAAATTTAATTATGGAAACCACTAGTGTGTGGTGAGGGAGCTGATCACAGTCTGTAAGGAAAAAAATAACAGGGACAGAGGAGCAACTGAATATGCTGATGAGAGACTGGGCACTCGCCAGGTTTTGGGGAGGGCACACTGGGCATTCAGTTTGCAGTCTGAATGGCAAAGGAAGGGAAGGGGGCCCCACCCTCTAAATTACTGCCTGAATAACAGGTCTGTAGCAAGGGAAGGCTCCAGACATTGTTAAATGCAATTATGGCTTCTAAATGCTGATGGCTTAACACAGAATATGTTGGAAATACTGCAGATGTTATGAGGGATGTAGGAGAGGAGGAGAAAAAAACCACTGGTTGTTTTTTGCATGCCTTAAGTTACTGTAAACATCGTGGAATAAGACTGTTCAGAAATGTGCTGTACTGTGCAAGTGCTCTTGCTCACAGACCTTGGGACAAACTACAGCTTCCAAGTATTTCTGCAGATAAGGAAAATCCTCCCATTGGGGAATGGGGGAGGAGGTGAGGAGCACTTGGGAAAGATGTATCATCTTCTGTATTTCCTAACTAGATCCTTAACCAGCATCCCAGCAGCAAATGTTTGTGCTAACTTCTACTGCCTCTATTGACTGCCTCAAAGAGCTCTCCTCCTTCAGCACCCCGCCTCAAAGAAAAAACAAACAAACAAACAAACATTTTCCTCTGAAAATGAGCGTTAATGTCTCTGCTAGGTCAAATACTCCCACTTGAAGCCCCTGTAGCACGTAGCACATATACTCACATTCTGCTTCAGAAAAGCAGTGAACTGGCACAGCCCCTGCCTGCCAGCTGAACAGTAACTGTAGTCCACAGAAAGAAATCCTCACCTGCTACTTGAAATGCAGAGGCTGGAGATGAAGAATAACCCTGTGCCTACACTCAGGACACTCCTGGAACATAGTCAGCTCTCACCAAACCACCACCAAGGGATAGAATTCCCATGCTGGAGGAGAACAGCAGAGCTGACAGCAGAGTTTGCCAACTTCCTAGTTCCAGAGGTTGCAAACTTTTAAGCTGGTTGTCAGAAATAACTTTATGAGTAGTGGAGGGGGCTTGTACTACACAGCTATGTACAGGTACACTAAGTTTGCCTAAGCTAGGCTGAACCCCTGTTGAGAACCCCCTGATATTGGGTTGCAACAGAGACCACCCTCTTTCATCTTTGCTTTTGATGACAAAGAATGAGCTTTGCCATTTGTGGCATTTTGCCCAAGTACAAATGTGGAGTTGCTCCTCGCTCTCTGGCTCTCTCCTGGCTCTCTCCCTTCCTCAGCACTGAAGCAACTGCTTCGTGGCCTGGGGGGGTCTCTGATTTCTCCCAAGTGGAAGAGCCCCTTTTTCCCCAACAAAAGATCTAAAGAGGTGCATGGGAAGAGACCACAGTTGAGCCATGGAGCCCCAAGGCTTTGGAAATCCTGTCTGAAGGTGGGAACCTGTCCTCAGCAGGGAGCGTTTAACCCGGCTCAGCCCTCACCAGCCTGTGAAGCAGGTGAAGGCTGCACCCAGGTGATTTTAACTCTCCATGGACTGTAGGCTGAGTATTTTGGCTCATGGGGCTGTCTTAAAATGTTGTATGGACAGAGAGGGCTTTCCAGGTGTACCTCTGGCAGGCTCCCAACCTGGTGTCTCCATGGGGCTTGCTTGTCACCATAAATCTGCTTCAGGGGTTTTTCTTGCAGAACATGGGTTCCTGGGGCACCAGAGTCACTCATTTTTCCTCGCGTGGTTGCCTGATCTTTGTGCTCCAAAACCACTCCAAAGCTTTAAACCATAATGATTGCTTCATCCTCACCAGTGTTTGCCCCCTGACTGCACAGCCTCTGCTGCTCAAGGCACTGCTCGGACAAAGTGAGGACACACAGAATTTCTGGGGGAGCAACCGAGCTGGTCGGAAGGAGAACTCCCAGCTCCCAAGATAATTCTGGTATTTCAATTCCATTTTCATCAAACTGGGGCAATACTCCCAGATATTGTATTTGATTTTATTTTACCTGAGCATCCAAAGGCTGTCTTGCTCCCACTCAATTTCAATTTTCATAAATGTGATCTTTAGAAATTTATTATTATACTGACATTGCCAACAAAATATTGCATTTTGATTTGGTAGCATCTGTATTTTGTGATGAAACAACGCTCTATTGGAAAATGTGTGACTGCTTCTAATAGCTAGCATTCATCTCCTAAGCTGACTTCCCAAATGCAAAAGGAAATGAGTTTGCCAAGAGGTCCATACGCCAAGATCAGAGTTTCTGTGAAGTGTTTATCTGTCACAAACCCTGATAAATAATACAGATGCTTGCCAGCTTCTCATCACCCCAGCACCCTGGGCTCACCTTCCCCTGGCAGGGGGATGCTTCTGGGGAGCTCTGAGCCTGCAAGCCAGTGGAGGTGGGTTTAGTGCAGTCAGGAGCTATGGTTCATCCTGCAGACCTCTCTCTTGAGATGCTCAAGTTATGCCTTTTCATTCCTAAGCTGCAGCAGGTAACTGGCTTGATATGCTGGAAAAACCTTCCCACTCCTCTGCTTATCCCAGAGCGCTAACTGCAGTCTGCACAGCCACTCTGCAAGGTGATTTCAGGCTGTTGCCTTCTCCTTAGGGTCTCACCCTGCAAACTGTAATGCAGAAGTGGTGCTCCAGCCCTAAGGGAGACATGGAGTTATCTGCAAAAAGATAGGCATTTTTTACCAAATCTAATGAAATTTTAATTTCAAGCAAAGTCCTATGCTAACATGAGTACGTGAAAGTGGGGCAATTTTATTTGACAGGAGTAGTGCTCATACACGTGCTGGGTCATGATTTTTTGTTACAGAAATGCACGTGGGCCGTATTTTATTCCCAGTAGCTGTTTAGAGACAGCCCAGCATGGGAGCTGGAGGTCTTGCTCACTAAGAGCCTCTCCGGCTGAGATAAATGGGCTCCCCATGACAGTGCAGAATGTGTTGAACTTCAGGAAATCTAAATTCCCATAGGTTTCTGGGATATACTAATTCTGAAAACACCAATTTTATCAACTGGCTCCAGTCTGGCTTAAAGACGTATTTGAAATATGTAATTTTAGCTTTGAAAGGAAGTATTTAGCTAAAGAGTCAGGAACATACTTCAGATGAAAAGTCCTCTACTGAAAAAAGGCCAATAAAAGTTTGTGAGGAATTTTAAGGAAATGCAGTTAGATTCTCATGCCACCTGCTGCAGAACAAGCTGCATCAATTCTGTTTCTTCCTTTCTTAGCCCTGCTGCAGTAAATAACAGAGAAAGTATGCATATATGAGACTCCTGGTGTTCTTCTTCAGCATTATAATCTTCATCTGTTATGGCTCAATACCCTGTGTTATTTCAACAGTGGTGTTATCCACAAGAAGTTACCCCTGCTATTCAAAGTCAGTCTGTGGCTGAAAGGGGAAAATAAGAAAAGAAGCACTTTAAGAACCTTTGCATGACTTCAGAGATTTTTCTGAAGTCAAAAGGTTTGTATTGAGAACCGGAACCATCATGACTCATATATTCCTAATCAAAATGCTGGGTGCGTGAAAAGCTGTTGTGTCGTTCAGAGACTGAACTACGACTCCTTACAAGAGGAAAATAATACACACAAGGGGAAGCACTTAAATAATTGATGTGCTTTTCTTTTATCTGCATGTAGGAGTGACAAGAAATCTATGTAGCTGGCACTAATGGATAGCATCAGTATGTCAATAATTGCTAATGAGGAAGAAATAGCAGTACATTTGTCCTGAAGTGACTGATCTTTCTTTCTTCTTTATCTCCCTGTGTTACAACGGGAAATTATTTGTGTAAATTTTAGAATTCTGTTCACTTTCAAATCTCAAAAGGCTGTCAGATGCCTTTTCTTGGTATGAATTCAATCCAAAATGACTGTACATTTGCTTACATGTAATCTGCATTCTGGCATTTAAGATCCCTTTTTTTTGTCTTCTGTGCTACATTCAAACAACAAAATGAAACTTTGTTTGCCTCACATGTTTAATTTTCCATTCCACAACAGTGAAAGGGTGCAGCCAAGCTGGAATTGAACAGAAACCAGAAATTTAAAAGCACCCAATGCTTTCATCATGAAAAAATTGCATAACCATTTCCAGCATTGAAGTAGGATACTCTCACTGAACAAAGTCTCTTGAAAAATTATTGGTGTATCAACTCGTCCATAACCAGCTACTTAAGTAAAAGATTGTATTCAGCCATTCCCCCCCCGAGTTGCTTTTCTGAGGGAACAATTACGCAGCTGTTCCTGCTACATTCTTGTGGAGGCTGAAAGCAGCCTAAAAACTCTGGCAATAATTTCCTGTCACCACAAAGTGCAGCTCTCCAGGTTGTTCGTGAGGCATACCCTTTGCAAAGAGCTTCCTGAAGCAGTACATACACTTGACACGAATACTGTGCTTTGGCTAAACTTATTTATAGCCGTGTGCATGTGTATACACGGGCACATGCACAGGGATGTACGGTTTGTGTTAGAAGCAGGGCTCTGGATGGCAGCCACATTGCAGAGCTAATGATATCTGTCACTGCACCAACTTTTGGTGGCTGTATTATCTGGCTGCATTCAAAACCAAGGATTTTAGAAGTACAGTTCCAGCCTTGCTATGCTCATTGGATCAGCAAAAGGGCATTTCTGCACTAGTGGACACTAATCAGTGCATTAGAAAATTTGGTGATGATTTTTTGTGACTCTTTTTATGGAGTGTTAAGTTCTAAACTGCTAAAGTTTTAAACTTTGACCTAACTAGTCAAAGAACAATAGCCAAAAAGAGAATTGTTTCAAAATTCCTTGACATGGAAAGCAAGCTGTCAGCAACTGGTTCACTAAGATTGCTTAACAACTCTGATGGAGTACCATCATTTCACTCTCCACTGCTGGTTTTGTGCATATTTTTATATGCATATATGCATCCACACATCTGTAAGTACAGGAACCAGAATATTATGCAAGGTCCATGACGCAGGTGTCCCTTGGGACAGGCTGGTTGTGTCTGGCATGGGGCAGGGTGCGCCCCACTTCCTGGAAGCAGGCGTGGAAGCAGGGCTGGGGGCACAGGACAGTTATTGGGGGAACAGAGAGAAATAAACCTTTGCTCTGTGTATGCTGGCACATTTCTCATCCTCATCTAAACATCACTTCACTTTTCATTCCTGCCCACAGAAAAGTGTTCCCTTCCCTCAATGCATCCATGAATGTTTTTCTGGAAGAAAACTCCTAGGTCCTTTCAGCAGCAAAGGTAATTGAGATATCAGTAACTTCTGCACACAAGATGCCATGCACACTCAATATCAGTTTCATCATTAATATTGGATGCCAGCTGATACCGCTACTGTCACCCTGAAATATCCCACCCCCAGCTCAGAGTGCTTAATAAGCAAACTGAGGCCAGGCCTTTAAAATCAAAGCCTGGAGAAGCGAAACTTTGGTGGATAACAGATCAGCCCTTTGAGCAGGTAAGCAGGAAATATTCATTTTCATCTCTCCTGTCTTTAGCTGATAGCAGCACAGGGAACTGTGCATGGTGCAGCTCACTCTGCACCATATACATAATTTATATTTTTCCACTCTGGTTATGAGTGAGCAGTTTTGGACTTGGGATTTGCTTTGCAAAATGGAAGCAGAGAGAGGAGGAAAAAAGAAAAACACTGCAGCAGCCTTCGCCTTCTCCAGCCTCACTTTTCAGCCCAGAACCTCACCTTTGATGCACAGCCTTCACAGACCAATGGAACCTGAGTGGTACACAGTATGTGTGTGTATATATACATATATCAAAAGATAAATGCTTGCCACGGCAAAAGAAAAAAATAAAATAAAAGATGTTTCCAGTAGCCCATCTCTTTATTAGTAAAATGCCTTGGCAGAGAATTAAGCTATCATTTTGACAAGAGTTTCCTTTTGTACAGGCAGCCTAGAGAACGTTTACAGTTCCTATAGAAGTTTTAAAACAAACAGCTGAGAAACATGCTTCTTGCTGATGTGCTCTTCTGCTCAGTGAAGTTTGACAGATACAGCCCTAAGTGCTGGTAAAGTACTCCTTGCCAGACATAGGCAAAGTGCGTAACGCACTTATAGTAAGAATAAGGTACATTTCTATTTCCTTTCAGCAAATAAACCCTTTGCATTACATTTATCTGCCCTTGCTGCGTCTGTTACCGTCCAGGAAGGTTTATCAAGGAGCAAACAGGACCCACACACAGCGCCTGGTCCTGCAGCACCCATCCCCACAAACTGCCCTTAGTGAGCTCGAGACTGCACACATCGATACCACCATCTCTCCGGGCACCGACACTGCAGACCGTCTGTCTGAATTCCAGAACCCTTCCTCCTGCCCAGCCCCTGTCCCTTCAGAGAAAACCCAGGCATTGCCACCCTCACCAGCCCTCCACCACGGACTCGTAAGGCACCGCACCAGGCTCTGCAGTGTTTTCAGGGAGTTTCTCCTCTCCCTGCTGCAGCTCCGGCTCCCTTCGAAAGCAAGCGGCTTCGCGTGTGACTTTGCAATCTGAGAATGTGAACCAGTCGGCAGGACACTGGGGTAAATATAAATCTGGCGCTTACCCACAGGCAGTCCCTCGCAGTCTGACATCGTGTGAGAGGTCCTCCTCACCGGGGGCTTGGGAAAACCACTGCAGGACCGCAAGCGCGGGTCCTTCTGTTTGCAAAGGCGAGGGGGAAAAAATATCTGACAGTTTACAGCCACCCTTCTCTTGCACTCTACATCTACCCACCCAGAGAGCTGTAGCAACAGTCCCGTCCCTGCCTTCTCATTATGGGATGTAAAGATAAGAATGTGCTTTTGTGCCAAAAGAGTGTGCTATTGGTGGATAAATTTGTTGTCATCCCTCCCCTTCGCAGGGTTTCCTCTTTAATGTCACAGAGGCACATTACCCTGTCGGAAAGGCCATCGAATATTTATGAAACGGCTTTTAAGAGCTAAGCCGCAAATCTGCGCGGGAGAACAGAGCTAATTGCTGTGCGGTGGGGTTGGTGGTGGGAGCCAGCCCGCAGGGCTCTCCTGCTTCCCGGGGGGCTGCGGGGGGAGCTGGAGGGCTGGGGCATAGGCTCTGGCATCCTGCTCTGTACCCTCTCGTTCTGCAGGGTCCGAGTACAAACACTCGCCGCTGGAAAGGGGGCAGAAGCCAGGGTGTATCTCTTTAAGAGGGAAGGAAAAAAAAGGTCTTTGTTTATATTGTAATATCTGAGAAATTGTTTTGTGACACTGTTACTAAAGGCTGTTTCGTGGTTTATAATAATATTGTGAGTGCAGATTTCTCTGTAACTTCATGACTTTTCTTGCTTAAAACATGCCACTTTAATGCCAGTTTAGTGGCTGCTCTTACGACTTATTTTTTTAATCTTTGAAAATGTTTATGTGGGATTTGCTTGGTGTGAGATTCCCAGACTTGCAGAGTCAGTGGAGAGTACCCCTGCACACTGATGTGCTCATTAGGCACCTTAATGAAGAGCAAGCAAAGGCTCTGGCAGCGTTAGAACCAGCCTGGGCTTGGCAGAGACATGTGCAGGACCTGGTGGGAGCCTCAGCACCCGGGGGGGNGATTTGTTGCCACTTTTTCTCCTGGGAACAGTCAGGAACAGTCGGGGCTTTGCCTGACTCAGACCTTTGGTGTCTGAGCCCTTCACAAATGTCGGGGTTTTGGACCCAGAGCCAGAGGGAGGGCTGGGAGGAGGCAAGGGGGGCTCCATGGGGGGTTCTCTGGGAAGCACTTCCAGACCATGTGGCCAGAGACAGCCCCTCGGGAAAATGAGCCGTCGGGAATACCTTTCTTCAAAATGCCTTGAAGAAAAAAAGCGTAACTTACATGAAATATACTAGGAGCTCAGTGTGCCCAGCAGCTCTGAAAAATTTGGGCTGTGTTTACTCAGATGCTTCAGTCTAAGCACCCAAAGGCTGGCGCTGCTGGCTCTGCCTGATCTCTCTCTGAAGAGAAGCCTTTTAATACTCTGCTGGTTACTCAGCAGCACAGCTAGCCACGGATTCAAGTCAGGATGTCAGGCCACTGACGAAGAAGCTAAAATAGCTGCAAAAGTAGATTGTGACATGTTCCCAAAACCATTCCTTGGGTTGCCTACACAGGGCTGGGCAAGCAGAGCCAGAAGTGTCTGGTGGCCACTGGGGCTGGCCAGCATGAGGCTCTGTTGGCACAGTTCTGTCAGGGCAGCCCTTGTCAGTGCCTGCTTCTCGATCTGCTTGTGCAACACACAGGGAGATATTCACCGGTGTAAGGCTCACCTGGAGGGCAGCTCTGAGGGAAACAGAGCCTCAGGCTGTGCTCTCTGCCAAAGAGGCTGTGCAAGGAGGAGAAGTGCAGGGCATCGTGCTTAACCTCTCCATCCTGCTGGCGCCCACAGACACAAGGAGTGGCCACTAGCTATTCTGGCAGTCAGAGAGACATCTGGTCTTGATCTCGTTATGCATCTGGGAAAGGACGAAGGCCTAAACCAGACCGGGGGACTTCTTTTCTTGCAGTGTCATCTGACTGCAGAAACATATTGCTCCAATGTGTGAGAATCAAAGCTTTCTTAGCTGGACCCTGTGAAAACAGAGGCTCCCAGATCTGCAAGCATTTACGTGCCAATTTAACTTCAAGCCCCACTGAAGTTCCTGGAACTGCTCACAGTTATAAACACATGCATAAGTATTTGCAGGATTAAGGGCTCACCATTCCTCCTTGTATTCGGAGCAAACAGCTGCAGCTGGTTTTGAAGTTACCTCTCACAGCTGTGTGCTGGTGCTCCTCCACCAAAGGTTAGAGCCCTCCAGCAGAGCTGGCCAAGTGCCTGCAGGGAAGGCACGCCAAATCACAGACCGGTGCCTCAGCTCTATCTCGTCCTCAAGAGTAATTTAAGAAACCTCTGCCTCAGTAACCCCCATTTCACTGTCCGTGGCCACGTCTGCTGCAGGTGATCAGCATCTTTTGAAAGAGGGGCAGAGAAGCCAGCAGAGCAGATTGCTGGGGAAGGACAAATACATCTTAAACTATTACAGCAAAGTTGGTGAGAGCCCGTCTGCCAGAGCCCTTACGAGGATTTGGCCTTGGGAGAGCTCTTCAGTGAAATACCAAAGCAGGTCAAAAGTTGAACAAATCAGACCTAATTCTTACAATGATACTCACAAACAAACACCTTCTTTTGATGCGGATACTTCAATCAAAAAATTAGCTTTGATTTCTGGATACTTTAGTTATAATGCTGGGTTTCGATAAATGATAAGACTTTTTTTTTTCTTCGCTTAAAACAGAATATTTCTTTTAACTTCCCCTGTTTCTGAGCCTGAGAAGAGAAGAGCCATGTTTCCTCCTGGAGAAAGGCCAAGCCTGGAAAATTTAAGTCTGACAGAGAAAGTTTTGGGAATTTATGAATAAGCCTGGTGTCTGTCATGGCAAAAAATGCAAAAGCCAAAAATTGAACTAAACAATAAAAGGTGAGGAGTAAATTTTATTTCAGCAGGTATTAAACTAATGTGAGAAATGGACTGAATATTTGCCAATAACTGCTCTCTCTTGGGCTTTCCAAGGAACCCAAAGGATGCTTATCCCTCAACACACAGAGAGAACAGTTATAAATCTCTCTGCTCCGTTCTACTCCCTGACAGACAGCCATCTGCATAAATCCATGACAAGTACCATGAGTGGGGTAGTAAATGCAATGTATGGAAGGAAGTCACTGGAAAATTTCCTAAAAAAGGTTATCCTGGACCATTTAGTCTCCTGTGGAAGACAGTTGCATTTTCCCAATGCATCTTGAAATACTTAAGCAGTTGCTATGGTGTCCATACCCCTCTCTGGAGATTTCCAGGAAGAAGTATCTGCCCAGGAATGTCGTGGATGTCCATCCCTGGACATTTTCAAGGCCAGTCCTGACAGTGCAAAGGGATTTTTGAGATACAAAAACCCTGGAGCTGAGCTGACATGCCTGGGGAAAGAGGGCATTTTTGGGGAAACCTGGGTGCAGGGCACCTACCATGGCACAAGTACACGGTCGCCTTTGTGCCCAAATACTGTGACACACATGAGTAAGACATATAGTGGGACTTTGTTTCTCCTCTATGTGTTTACACATCCCATCTGATTCGTGCCTGACCGAAGTGCCTAAATAGCCTGGAAAATCTTGGCTCTAAGATTTTAAATCCCACGGGGAGGTCATAATTGTCCCCACAACCCGACTGACTCAGCAATCTGACTGTGAAAAGGGCCTGGGCCACCTGAAAGCTCCCAGCTGGACCGGGACTTTTGCTATTGCTCACTTCCCTCTTGCTCAGCCACGGACACAGCCAGCCTCATCCAAACCTCATAGGAAAAGCAGGGAGCTGTGCTTCCCACTGTGGGATCTCAGGCCCTGCCAGGCTCTGGCTGCCTGCTGACATTACTGGTGGAAGGGCTTTGCTAAGCTCAGCACTGTGTGAGTTGTTCTGCTTCCCTCTGCCTTTCCCTTTCCTGACAGACGGAAATCATGAGAAGCAAGAATTATTTCTTTAGCTAACCAAGTCAGATCTGATTATTAAATCTGCAATTTTCCGTGAGATTGAAGCAAGCGCCTTACTGCCCGCTTCAGCAGGCATTTATATCTGCCATCAGCGTGATTTCCACGCAGTTTAAAGAGAGAATGGCTGAAATGCGCTTCTCCCTTCTAATTTATGCAAATTCCCTCGGGTTTTTCCTGCCGTGTGAAGAGATTTCTGACTGTTGGCTATGGAGGATTCACAGCCTGGGTAGGGGGAGGGGAAGGACAAGGTTATAAGAGAAACTGCAGGCTGATATGGGCAGGTTGGCATCAGGATGTGGATGACCTTCTCTCAGAGCACTGAAGAGCCCAGAATGTTAAACATTTCTTAGCTAAGACATGTTTTTCCCCCTTGAAAAGCCCGGCAGTCATGGGGATAGAATGAGCCTTTCCGTCCTCTAATGTAAGGGGTAAAATTAACCACAGCTTTTGGATTGCACCCTGTTAAAGTGCAGAGAAGCAAGAGGGGAGCGTGCTGGCCAGCCACCACCAGCCCCATTGTCAGCCCCACATCTCCTGAGTCCTTGATGGGGCCATGGTGAGGTCCCAGATGTACCTATGGGATCAGTGGGCCAAATCCAGGGCCACGAACACCTGCAGCAGAGAAATGAGCTGCTGCTCAGATGGGCTTGAACCTCTCTACAGCAATCAGCAGAAGGAAAAGCAACCAGGCTCAGTGAGAAGCAGAACGCCCAGGAAGTCCCAAAAATTGGAATTTTATTTCATTATTATTTTCTGACACATTTTCTTCGTGTTTCAACTTGATGGATGGGGAGTGTAATAATGCAACTTCAAGTGGAGCTGATGCTCTGACAAGATCTCATGTGGGTTCATCCAGAGAAGGAAGAGTGAGTAAAAACAGGCAAGATACAGCTGACAGCTAAAACAGCCCCCTAGGAAGCAACAAATACAGAAGTAATAGTAGCCCCACAAAATAACTAGGTATGTCAGAATTTTGCATTTATCTCTATTTTTTTTAATGTTATTGGCAAGACTTTCACTTGTAAGAATTGAATCTGGGCTTTGTATTCAAGAAAGGAAATGTCTCCATCATCTCCTCCGATGTCACCCCAGAGAAAAGATTAGAAGATTAACTATGTCAGGTGACACCAATCCAGCAGCAGGGAAAATAATTTTGCCCATTCAAAAAGAAAATGGGGAAGAAATTCCAATGATCTCCAAGAAATATGAACCTTTCCAGTGATAATTGCTGGCTCACAGAGAGAACATTTTATGCAAAAGTGCAAATATACAGTAAATAAAATAAGAAGATCAAAGATTCAGGAGAGAATTTATCCTAAAGAAGAAGTTAATTGATAGTCTGAATCTCGGTGGCATTTTCATCCCATCTAATTTATAAAAGGTTGCATTCTCGGGGTGGGGGGGGAGGGGAGCTATGAAAGGCCCCTGCAATGATGTGAAGAAACAAAAAAACCTGCATTTGAAAGACAAAACTGGCTTCTGAGCTGCCACAGTTCTTGCTGACAATGTCTTCTGACACACTGAGCCAAAATGAGCCTGCCATGGCGCTCAAGGGAGATGCACTCGCACAAGGATGGAGAAAAGGTGAGCACGACAGCATGAGCCCAGCTTTTGGCATCTGCTGACAAACCTGAGTGCCTCTTTGCTGGCCAGCTCTGCACCCAGCACAGGGGACATAGGCCAAAGCTCTTTTCCCACCAATACATAGTAGACTTTCATGCTGTAATTACAGTTACTGGCAGTTCCCTCTGCAGAGGTTTCAGGTGTTACTGAATAGTCTCCCAGTGAACATAAAAAGCCAAGAGAAATTATATGATTCAGTCTGATCTTGCTGCTTTTGGTTTTAAGGGCATTATTGCTGTTTATTTTACTGGGTTTGAGTCTTGCACAGAAGCTGCATTTGCTCTGCACAGATCTGGTAGGAAAAAGTGTCAAGCCCTGAATGTAAATATTACGTATCATGTGGTGGGTTTGAGGAGAAGGTGAGAGTCTTGCAAACCTGATTCGGCAGCTGCAAAAATAGCACTCAGGCAAACAGATGGTCTCTGCAAGGAGGGAAGTGTTTAAAAGATTCACAGATTAATGAGCTCTGCCAGGATTTTTGTGGCTCCTACCAAAATTCCTATAAATCAGTCTAACTGGGCAGGGAGGAGGTGGAGACGAGAGGAATTGATAACTTCCCTAGACAGCTTGTATATCGAAGGTCAGCTGACAAAGGCTTCAGAGCTGGAAAATCTCGACAGCAATTACAGAGGCGCAGTGCCATCCTTCAGGAAGGCAAAAGCCACAGCGTTCGTCATGTACTATCAGTGCTCTGGGGACTAATTGCAGCTGCCTGTGATCAAGGATATCAGTTTGGTGATAAAGGAAGGTGAGGTGTCATCCACACTGAATTATTGGCTTATCTTGGGAACTCTGAAATTTGTTTTGAGGGAGTGAAAGCATCCTCTGTCCACTGCAGCTCAGAGAGAGACCACACCTTCACCTGCCTTTACTAGAAGCAGCCCCAGACAGCACAAAACCAAGGCAGAATATTTACGACAGCCAAACACAGTCCTACCTTCAGACAAATGACATCTCATTTCCATTCTCATCTCCAAGACTTTCTCCCTGCTCAGTGCTATGTCAAGCATAGAAAGACGCTTTCACCAAGCTGAAAATAAGGTGTTAAAATTGTCACTGGCCAAGGTTAGCCACAACAGGTAGCCAAGAGATCAGACTTTCATCCCAAACTTGGAACAGGAGCAAACTTTTGGGAATGACCAGCAAGAGAAACAGAGCACCAGAGATATCTGATCTGATAATTGTCCAGCTGATCATCTGTCTAGCTGATTTTCTCTAGCAAAGTGACTGTTGTTCCAGAGCACTGAGTGAAGCCTGCCATGCTAGGAGACAGAATTGATTAAGAAATTGATAGTGGAATCAGAGGCGAACAGCAGGGAAAATTATTCATTAGGGTGTCTATGAAGTTTGTAACCTGGTGCACTTTACAACCCATTTTCATTTGCTTTTCTGCAAACATTCATCACTGGTGTTTGACAGCGGGAGTGATCTGGGAGGAGTTTCCATCCTTAGTCACTTGGAGCCAACTCTGTCTTGTGATAAGCACAGTCACAATTAACGGAAGTGGTGACCTTGTTGGCAATTTCTGAAAAGAGGACAAGACTCCTTGGGAACGGTGAATTAAGCAGACTATTACCACTTAGTAACCTCTAAGTCTCATTGTGGGTGAGGCATGTTGCTGGGGTAAAAGGAAAGCTTGCTTGTGACTAGTCAAATAGCACATAAGTCGTTTTTTCAAACAGTTTTCATTGAAAATAGGATTAGATTTGGTTCAGGTTTTCTGATATCGATGTTTTTCACTACAGGCATTTCCAGCTGTCTCATGAAGAAATTCGAGACTGCCTTGGTGTGCTCAGACTCTTGGGTTTGGGGGTGGGAAGCCTGCGCTAAGATGCAGAGCAGGGACTGCCTCAGAGCTGAGCCAGGCAGGGCAGGGAGACGGGCACTCAGGTTCCTGAAGGGAGTCAGAATCCCCCTGCCAGCACAGAGATGGGGAAATCCTGGAAGGGGGTTAAGTGACTTCCCTAGGGTCACCCTGTGGGTCTGTGGCATGGTGGTAGGGGAGCCTGGCCCCTGCTCCACAGGAGGCAAGGGGCAAAGGAAAGAACTCACTCGATCAGTTTGGAGTGCTGCCTGCAAACATGAAAGTCTAATTTGCTTAATTTTATAAAAAAGAAAAGAGAAAAAAAATCTGTTTCTATTCAATGCTCATGAAAGGTGTAAGAACCTTTATTCTTCTTTCTTATTAAAAGTCTGAATGTATGGAAAAATATTTTTGTGGGATGGGCTGATCTGGCACTGATCTCTTGGGGTTTGGGGCAGGTATGGCCACTGCAGGACTGCTGGAAATGAGGCTTTAAGCATGTGACATCCTTTCACTTACAGAAAACCTCTGCCCCAGTGTACTAAAGTGCTGCAGCTGGTCCAGGAGTGCCCTTTGGACACTAGCCAGCCTGGCTGCAGCTGCTGCATCACCCCAGAGCTGTGGCAGCTTTGTAATTTGCTTGGTGTCCACCTGACTGCTCTCTGGTAAACTGCAATCACTTCTGTGACTGAAATATCTTACAATCATTCTTGAGATACTCAACAGTCTAGCATCAAGTGCTTCTTTCAATAGATAAGCAAATGTCCCAGCCTGCTCTGGGAGCTGGAGGCATTCAGGAAGTCTAGATCAAACATTTTATGCTTTAAAACTGTAGGGAAAAGCTTCCTTGCAATTTCCAAATTTGATACATGGACCTGCTTTTTCCTTCTTCCTCTCCAATTCTTATCCAGGGAGAATGCGGGGACTGAATTTCCCCCTCTGCCTTTCCTGCACACAGGCACTGTACCCTCACAGGAGTGGAGCAGTGAGGCCAATCCCAGCATTTTCACGTGCAGTTAAACAAGCCTAAGAGCTCTTGTCAGGGCAGAGCCAGGGTTGTTTCTGCCTCTCGACATTCCCCAGGGCTGCCTCTTGCTGTTCTCAGTGATGCCTTGTCCACACTGTGCCTTTATTCCCCTTCAGCACAAACCCAAGCCAATATTTCTGCCTTATCCCAGATCCATGCCTCATCAATCACTTTATTAATCCACAGAAATGTCAGGAATTAGAAGTAGCAGGTGAACGCTTGCCTCTGGAAATGTGGTTTACAGCTAATCAAGAGGGCTGGCACACAAAATCATCATTATGTTGTGCAGAGCAGATCCAGATGTGCTGAAGGGCCATCCCCAGGCCATCACTGCAGCAGCTAATGTGCACTAATCAGGGATCCTGGCCTTCTTGAAGTACAGTATCAGTGCATAGTTAGTTATATTTTATTGCAATATTATACTTTAAAGTTACAAAACCTCATTAATGATAAGGTGTTAAACTTGCATGGAATAGACCAGAAAAGCCCAAAGGCTGCAGAGCTGAAAATTAAACCACCATTAATATTCTTTTCCTTTAATTTACAAAGCAGCAGAAACCTAAGAGAAATTTGTCTTGCAGCAGAGCCCACATCCAAGGAAATTCCACGCATGGTCAAATGTCAAGTTGTTTCTCTTGCAAAGGGCAATGTGGCAATCGTATTTCCATCTGCAGAGAATTTTTTTCCTTTGAGCTGAGTTTTTCAGTGGGGGAAGGGGAGGGAGAGAAAGCTAAGTGAGCTTTTCCTTTCAGCACACATGCATTCAGAAATCTGGCTGCTCATTTTTGAAAGGTCATAGTTCCCTTCCCCTCTGCCCCCTGTGGCACAGCCAGGCCAGCCACACCTTTGCCAGATAAAAGTTAAGCCTTTGGAAAGGCACACGGTGCTTGGCACTGAAGTAACCAAGACTCCCATCCACCCATCTAGAGGCAGAGTTTATCCCAGTGCTTTCTTGCCATTTAAATATTCCTTTTCATTGCTGTTTCCTCAAGAAACAAGATTTGCGCAGTCCCTTTGGTAATAAATCCTCACTCCACGGCCTAGTTCCAAGTAAAAATTATGTTCACAGGGCATTAAAGTTCCTACAGCTTCCAGAAAGCATCTGGGACTCCTTAAAGGGGAGAAATTGGAGTAGTTAAGGGTCCTGAGAAGAGGCAGGTGGCAGTGTGACCCACAGCCAGTGTGTGTGGCCAGGGTGGCCGTGCAACACAGGCAGAGCCCCAGAGCTGCCCTGCATGTGCCACCTCTGTCCCTGCCAGTGGCACAGGAAGGGTCACACGGATGCAGGAGCAAGGTGGGGATCCAAAATGGGAGGATGGAGTGTCAGGTGGTACTGCAGTAGGGGCTGCTGGAGGGGCCATGGGGGACTGCTGTGATGTGCTGGGGATGCTAGAGAGAGCCTGGGTGTAAAAAGGGAGTCATTGCAGCTATGAAAAACAGGGAGAAGCAAGGCAGCGTTCATCAGCCCTGCAGGGGTTCAGGGTCTGTTCCCATCCCACAGCCAGCCTGCCCAGGGCCCACTGCCCACAGACACCCTGCACCCACGGGGCTGTGCTTGACCTCAACCTCTGCAGGGCTCAGCCCCTTCAGAGGAAGCTGGAAACACATCTCTTTGTTTCTCAAAGCCACCTTTATCATCTTCACCTTCCTCCCTGACCTTCCTGCCTCCACTGTCCCCCTCCTGCACTGCTCAGAGGAGGGAGGCACAGCTTTCCCAGCTGTGAATCCTCCTCCCTGGCAATTTCACTGCTTTGCCAGGTCATCACCAATCTCAGAGGAGAGCCCTGAGCTCTCCCTGTTCTCCTTTCCATTTTCCCTGCTTGCTGCTATTTATTGCTCTGCGGTATTCGGGGGAGGAATGCAGCCTGTCCCAGGGAAAGGGCTGCTGCCGCCAGGACTCAGCAGGCTAAGTTTAGTTCCTGGCTCTGCCAGGGATCGCCTCTCTAACACTAATCAAAGATTAGATTTCTCCCTGCCTCAGTTTCCCCCCTGTAGACAGCAAAGTTCCCTCTTGTAACCTGCCTGGGGCGGGAGCTGGCTTATAAAACTTGTTCACACTGCTCCTGTCTCTGGAGCTCCTGCCCTGGCTGAGATCTTGGGGTGCTTCTGCAGTCAGTACAGTCATGGCATGTTTTCATTGAAGGTCTTGTTACACTTTTGGTATGAAACACAAAAATACTAACTAGAGCCTAATTATAGTTCACATTATGCTTTTTTATTTTATATGCAGTTCCATTTAATTAGTTGTAATTCTCTAACAAAGAAAATTACTTTGGGATTACTCTCACAATTCTGGGTATTGATGTGAGAGATGATGTGGCTACAGACAGTCCATCAGTGTTAGAGGCCTTCCTGTAGGTTTCCCAGGAAGAAGTCAGTCTTTGGAGGTGTAACCAGAACTACTCTCTGTGTTGTAGGAATGAAATTACAAGAGTCTATGGAGCAACAAGAAAAGAAAACCCTCTGTGTATGAGCTGAAGGCTCAGCTGGATGCTGTCTCTTTAAAAAATTGCTCAAATAATACATTAAAAAGCAAACCTCTTCTATCACATACATATTTCATCTGCACCTTGGAACTGTAATTAATGGCACAGGAGGCTTCATTTGACAAGCTGTCCTCAGGGCAGACTTTTTACTTCTATCTACATCAACAGTGCTCTCTGCTACTGTTTCCCTTGGCAAAACTCCTCAGCTTCACCCCGCTCCATAGCAGGGAGGCGAGCAGATGTGAGGCTAATCCACGTTTCTCTCTCTATTGATGAATACTTCCCTCAGATACAATAGGACTAAAGAGAATAATTTTTCAAAGATGGAAGAAGACACATGGGGACACACACAGCAGGAGGTGAAGAGAAAACTCCTGTTTGTAAAGCCTGCCTGCTGTGTGAAAAGATCAATGCTAATTCAAACTGAATACGATCGAAATGAAACACCAAGGGCCAAATTAGTCCCTGGTGCAGCACCAGTAACCCAAAGGCAGATGATTTGATTTCACTGAACTTACGCCAGGAGTGAACTTGACCCCCAGTGTTACGTGGCATCCAACAGTACAGCCAAGAAACCTGAAATATATCACAGGCATCCAAACAGGGGGGTTCTGGCTGTGGCTGGTGCTCCAGTGCCTGTGTCGAGTTTTCAGTTCTTGAGCACTGTCATCCCTGACAACTATTTCTGGTGATCATTTACCCTGTGCTTTTCATACCAATGATGGTCATTTACCTTTTTCTTTATGAAAAGGTTGCAGAGATTCTCCAAAAATGTGAGGAACAAATTCACAATTAGGTTTATGTACTTGCCAAATATTGGATGAGCTGTGTGTTTTCTAACCAATTCAAATGGGGAAAAAAAAAAAGGGAACCACAAGTGGTAACCTTTCTGGAAGATCTGCCTGATGTAACACATGCTGATATGATGTGTACTGAATCCATCACAAAGCAAGTCAGCCTGCAGCAGGATGGAGATGCACTGACATTAACTCCAGGAAGAACTGAGGTGGTCTGAACCATAGGATCCCAAGGGCTTTCAGACACTGGTTTATGGATCTTAGGCTGTGAGCAGGAAAGAATTTAGCTTTTGTGGCATGTAGAAGCTGAGGCTGCGGAGCCTGGTTTCTCTGTTTGAGGGGCCATGAGGTGCTGCAGCGTTACCCAGCAGCTCTCTGCAGGGACACGTGCCATCGTGGCAGGGACCTTTTCCAGACTCAGCCCAGCCTGTTTGCACTGACTCTTCTCCTGCCTGTCCAGGGCCTGGGCAGCCACCCAGCAGCTGGACAAGGAAGAGCTGAGCTCAGTGGGAGATTTGCCACCAGCTCTCAGGGTACTGGGCCAATACCCTAAAGTGGGTAATGCTTACAGCCTGGTTAGAGACCCAGTGCATTCCCCTGAGCATTTTTAATACACAAAAGTAGAATTTCATGTTTGGTTTTCTGGCTCTAGGGTTTATCCTGCTGATCATCTGCATTTGCATTGTACTGAGCTATTTCATCTAGAATCTGGCAATAGCTAACACTGCTATCTCTTCTTACCAGTGATTCAGATACATACACACATTGCCAGGTCAGATGGGGCCCTGAGCAATCTGGCCTAGTGAAAAATGTCCTTGCCCATGGCATGGGGGTTGGAACTAGATGATTTTTAAGATCTCTTCCAACTCCAGCCATTCTATGATTCCATAAAATCTCAGATGTGGGATGGCTCTGCAAGCTCAAACTATTGGATGAGATTTTATGAAACCATAGCCAAAACTTGGGTTTTTATCTGGCTCTCTTTCTAGATTGCATCTGGGTTTAATTTGTTTTTTGGATCTTCCAAAGAAGGATTTAATTCTTTTGGGTGGTTTATCCACACCTTGTTATCCACTACCTACTTGTCTCTTACTATATAATTTAATACAGCAAAATATTGTTTCAAGCTCATATCTATAGCCCTAGAAATAGATCTTTTGAGTAGCATCATTGATTTTGTCAGTACTAAATGTTGCAAGATATAAAACACACAAGAATGAGGGAAACTATCAAACTTTGAAATCTGGAGACTCATATAGACACTTGATGTTTCCAAAATGACCCTCAAGGCACAGGTACTACTACAACTCCATGGTGAGGTGACACAGGTTGTTAAGCCAGCGATGAAGAACATATAAAGGAGACAGACACATCAATATTGTGCATGAGGGGCTTAGAGGACAGAGAAGTAAGTCAACAGAAACATGAGATAGAAAAGGCCATTTGGATCTGGTACCCAAAAGCTAGAGGAATTAACAGAGATATCATTCTCCTAGTCAACCACCTCGCGCTGGGGAGAAATGAAGATGTAGGAAAATAATGAACTGAAGGCAGTGACAAGCTATAAGAACTTCTGTAAGAGTTCAAAGTGTCACATTTTTATAGATAAGTGGATGCTGGCTCTGGTCACCCTGGGGGTGCTGGGCTCGCAGCTGAAGAGTCACGGAGGTCCCTTGCACGGGGCACAGAGGGAGAGGCCCCTAGGACTGGGGTAGGGCCTTGAGAGAGCCCCGTCACTGCCACTGCCTTCTCAGGCTTGGCACCATTGAGTGACTTAGGCACCGTGTCTGCTTCTGAGGGGACCAGAGGTGCTCACACCCTGAAGCAAGCTGCACACTGCAGGCCTGGAGGGAGCTGGAAAGGACACCCTGACAAACCAGGTCCTATTGCCTTGACTGGCCCTTAGAGGGTGAGGTATCCTTTTGCAACCATGCATGAGGATTTGAGCATCTCTGTGAGTGCAGTGTCACCTGCAGAGTCACCAATGCCTTGTGAGGATGATGGGGCAGAGGGAGGGCTGGGACCCACCTGCCTGGGGGTAGCATGGCCCCATGCAACCTCCTGGAGCACATTCACCCAACACTGCTGCAGCACAGGCTGCTGAAATGGCAGGGCAACAGCTGGATCTGCTCGTCTGGTGGGTGCCAGTGATGGTGGCTGTGGATCTGGTGACAAGGCTCAGCTCTCTCCGCGTGGGCAGGGGGTTTCTCCCCCCCAGTCATCCTCTTCTTGCTGTACTCACCCCACCCACGTCATACACCAGCACACACTGCTGGCTCAGTCCCTCTATCACCTGCTGGAAAAGAACAGCAACGCCGGCGTGATTAAAGATAACGAGCTGCTGATTAGCACTGGAAAACACAACTGAAAACATTTCATTTCAATTGCCTTTCTTGTTGAGTTAATTAATATAAAACACAAAGCCTCTCAGCTGTATTACCCTGCCTGCTTGGTGCAAAGCACTTTGACTGAGCAGGTTTGCAATTATTATTTGTGTTGACTTGCACCTTCCATTAGCATGACAAAAGAGACTAATAGCACCTTTCAGATGATTCCCAGTGATGTAGCTACTCTTTGGGCTATTACCCTCTTGCTGTGGGGGTGCTTGAACCGCAGGGAAGGTGCAGCACAGTCCTTCCTGAAGAAGCCACGCTAAGGAGAAACGTCCATGGACCGCCTGCTCCACAGTATTTAAATCTGGCTTTATACAATGCTTTAATGTCTGTCAGCTGCTTGAAGAGGCATCGTTCAGGAGGTCAGTGAAAACTTTGTCTGTAACATTAGGGAGAGTATTTTTGATCCCAGACTGATGGTTTGGAAAGTTCAGGGCCATGTTTTAGTCTGAATTGCAGTCAGTAAGGCCATGAAAGCAGAAATAAATGTTCATATTTGTTAGGTGACCCTACATATGCTCTGGGTTTACAAATGGCTTGTAAACCCTGTGGACATATCTGACTGCCCTCTCCTGGAACATGATGGAGTTGCTATTGCATTCTTACAAACAGCTAAATATTAGATCTATGGAAATTACATTTTCTTTTGCTATGTTAGAGTTACATCGTATATGCAACACATATATAACACATATAAATATACTATGTATATAGCATATAAATATAAACTATATGCTATATGTGTACCATATACTGGCATACATATATAAGAAACAAAGGCATAAATATATGAATTTTCTGCATTTCTAAGAGCATGGTTATAGCTGATTTACTTCTTCATGCAACAGTTCATAAGTATACTGTCTCTTTTTACAGCTACCAATATTATCATCTTACTAGTTTTACTGAAAAACGTTTTAGTAACTGGTGCAGGTACACCCATCTCTATATTCCTTCTCTCACCTATGTATTATGTTAATTGTAGCAATGTCTGAGTATAAATCAAAGACATGCATAGATTTATTGTGCTTTTTCAGAACGCCACCCATTTTTTTAGCAGTTTCAGCAAAAAGCATACATAGAATCTAACTCTCTGTAAAGAATTAAGTAATTAATAAAAAGGGTTTTAAAAGAACCCCAAATTTTATGTTTTTATAAATGTTAATTGTTTGGAGAAGATTGCGCTAGTTTCTGTCTAGATCCACTTTCAAGGAGTTCCTTATAACCAGGTGATAAGGGATCACCAAGAGCAGCGAAGTTTCATATTGTTGCTACCAAGTGTCATTGTTCTGTGCAGATACAAGGTTTTCTTCGGGGTATCTCAGAATCCTAGAATCACAGAACGGCCTGGGTTCAAAGGGACCTTAAAAATCATCTAGTTCCTCCCCTCCTACAGAGGACAGGGACACCTTCCACTAGACCAGGTTGCTCAAAGCCCCACGCAAACACCTGTAGAGCAGAAAAGTCAGGTTTCATCACGTCACACCAAAATATCTGGCCTCGTTTTGACTACTGTGTTAAAACGTTTAATTTGTCTCCAGTGTGGGAAAGAGGATGTGTAATTAATCATTTAGAAGGCTCATTAGGTTTGCCCCATATTCAGTATTACATTGGCTGAGGTCTTTAGGCACCTGGAAATGTCTTGAAACATCTTCTGCAAACAGATTGGCACCTCTCAGTAGCACGGGGTGAAGCAATAAAACCAATCAAATTCATTATCCCTCCTTTATGTTGGAACTACTCCATTAATTTTAACAGCCTCCCTTGACACATGGAGGTATAAAGGAATACCAGACACCTGCTTTGCTATTTTTGGAAGCTGACTTCAATACAGGAAGGTCAGAAAAGCATGTGTGGGTTTTATTTAAACATACTTTTTCTTTTTAACCTTCCAAATTTTTTTATTTCCGATAACTCATTTTAAGGCATTTTACTGAAGAAAGAATCTAAAGCAGATATATTTGCTTTAACAGAAAAGGGCATCATATTCTAAAATGAATGCTAGGAAACAATTCAATGAGAATTAGGGGCCTGGCTGTGTCTTAGGTTTATGCATGTTTTTTAAAAGTTGGTATTGATACTACAGGGACTACGACAAGGACAAATTCACTAAAAGAAGCAGGGATGAGCTGCAATCATTCATTCCTATTAATAGAGGCAGGGATGCTGCAACCCATGGGGTGGGAGAGCAGATGTAGCCCTTTCCCTGCCACCCCCTACACCATAGCTGTGCTGGGAAAGCTCCTTGGTGTCAGCTGATGGTGTGAGCATTGGTGAGCTGGGAAGGGACAGGCCACCATGGTCGTGCTCTGACAGCCTAATGGGTGTGTTACATGGGACTTCTCCATGGTTTAGTCATCCTTACAGGAAAAAAAATCAACAAAACCAACCAAACAAAACCAAAACAAAAAACCCCAAAAAAACCAACTCTACACTATGCAGAAATGTTGTAAGTAGAATATTTTCAACAAAGAGCACTGTGTAACATAACAGGGTCAGCTTGTGGCATCACATCAGGAATGGTCGGTCAAGGTAACACAGGGGAAATTGCCATAGTCACCAATGCTATGTCCAGCTTTTCCCTCTGCAGGCCCAGAAAGATTTGAAGAACATCCCACGCTCTACAAAACAGCTGAATAAACCTGTGCTGAGTGACAAACACGCCATCTCATTCAAATCTCTTGCCTAATCAAACTAATCTCTCAAGCAGATAGTCAACAAAACCCAGCATTCTGCTGTAGCTGTGAGGAGCTACCCTGCATGAGGGGCTGGAGTGAGATGAAAATGGGCCAATCACCTCTTCTGGGCAATATCACTGGAATCAGCAAGGAGGGGGAAAGGGATCACCAGGTAAAAATGCACAGCAAGAGCAAAACATGAGAGCGGGCAGATGTAAGATCCATTAGCTCATTAAGGGTGGAGCTGTTGGCCTGCTGGGAAATTATTGTCCACTTTATGTCTTGATATTGGAAAGAAATTAACTAAAAGAGCCAAGGCAGTTTTAGTACTTGAGCTGCTTAATTATGCCTTTTAAAGTTGTCTTTGAAGCCATGGAGCAAAGGATGAGCGAAATGCTCTCTGAAGGTCCTTATTAGTCATTCCCTTCTCTGATGGCAATAATAATTACATTGTCCTACATTGGAAGGAGTGTTTCCAGTGAATCCCCATACTCTGTGATAACATTTCCAGCAGGGCAGGCTGAGATAATAATGTGGGTAATTAGAGCTCTGGCTGCAGGATAGGAGAGCTACGGTGGTGAGCTGTGAATGTCCCTCCTGGGCAGAGCATCCTAGCCTCACCTCCCAAGGCTCAGGCTAGAGGAGAAAATCCTGCAGCTGAGGGGAAGTCCTGCTCGAATGATTTGACTCCTCCTACGTGTGTGGACTCCAAAGGAATTTTCTCCCTTATTGTTGCGGCTGCAGACAAAATGGTAGATGAGATTTTTTTGTTAGATTTGACTTCTGTTAGATTTTAACCACTGGAAACACCATTATTGTCCTTCAGTCTGTGTGCTGCATGATGTACCACAGAAGCTGCTAATGAATATCCTGACTCTATTAAACATTGAAACCTATCCACGAATGGCAAAAGAGACCCATAAAAAGCCAGTGGTATCTGAGCAGCACTTTTGTGCCACTGATGTTTCATCTGGCATTTGCAAAGTGAAACTGCCCAGAAATTGCAGCCCTGGAGCACCTGCACCTGTGGCAGCAGCAGCTCTGGTGAAGCAGCAGGCAGGCAATGGCAGATTGCAACGGGACTTTCCCTGGCAGCACCTGACACAGGCATGAATAATGGAGGGACTCATTAATCATTTACAGAATAGCTGTTCCTGTGGATTCATCAGCATTAGAGACTCGTGTTGAAGTCTTTCTCTTTTGATCCCTCTGAGCGTTTTGTGCTTGGCAAGGTCATGCTGTCCCTCGGATGGGAAAAGTCACACCAGGAGAGGGTTTTGCAGCCCATAGCTCAGCCACTTCGAGATGCCTGCCCAAGCTCCCAAATCACGGCACTGGTCCAAGTACAGACCGGCCTAAAGTGACGCGCACTCTTCAAATAACACGGAAATACAAGAGAAAGTGGAAAAAAACCCCTTAAAATGTAAAGTTTAAAACTGTTTAAAAAGGTAACTGTTCCCCCCATCCATCTCTGCTCAGTGCTCTGTAGCTGTCCCCAGCTACCCTGCCTGCCGTGCCGTGCCGTGCCCGCTGTCCCGGGGCAGGACCGGCCGCGCTCCCGGCGCTCCGGCTGCACCGGCCGCTCCCGGCCGCAGGAGGGGAGCGCTGCCCCGCTCTCTCCTGACGGGAAGCAGGGCTCTGCCCCAGCCCCAGCCCCTCGCTGCGGGACGGGGGGACGGGCAGGAGTCCCCCGGCAGGGCGCTGCAGGAAGGAGGGAGCGGCCGGGAACCCCCGGTTCACCGCAGCACAGCGGGGGCCGTCCTGACAGCCTCACCGCGTGCGAATGACCGTAATGAACGCGGGCAGCCCGACGCCGTGACCCCGAGCGAGAGCCGCGTGTGCAGTGACAGCCGCGGGCTGTGTCACACGTGGCGTGGGGCTCTCGGCCAGCCAAACCTGCCAGGTGCCCGAACGCGCGGCAGAGCCAACCTCGCTGCGCTCCTGGCAGTGCACGGCGGAAGGGATGATGCGCTGTGATTTCATGCTCCTGGAGCTTTTATCCACCAGCTAAGATTCTTCTCTATAGTAGCTAAAAAAACCAAACCAGAACAAAAAACCAAACAAACCCTCCTTAATGTGTATACAGTTGTTTGTCTGGTTTGGGTGGACATTTCTAGATGCTTCTTAGCTCAAGCAGGGCATGGTGTGCCTGCTGTAACCACTGCCTGGCTGTAGGAATACAGCGTTCAGTAGCTTAATCAGAGGTGGGGAACTGTGGTTTCAAGGCAAATATTGGGCTGGATCCGAAGCTGGTTGAAGTCAACAGGGCTCCCACAGGGGTTTTTAATCAGGCCTACCATTAATTCCCTAATGAAGTTAGCCGCTTATCTTTATTAGATGGACTCTTCAATGAATTGATTTAATCTAGAAGACTTCTCCTCCCTGACAGATTTTCAGAGCCCCATGCACTCCTGCTTCTGCGCAGAGCCCAGCCTGCCCTCAGCCAACCGTGCTCTGCTTCCCAAGGAGCTAATCCGCTGGCCCATCTCCCCTCAATCAATAAGCATTTATTCGAATTGAAACCAACATCGACTGGATACCAACCAGGAATGTGAAATGCTCTATAAATAATGTGCATGAGCTGGAGCCTGGGAGCTGGCAGCGGCAGGGCTGTCAGTGGGAGTGCTAATGGGGGGGGGACACATGCCACCCAGTGCTCTGTCACTCTCCCAATGCCCTATTTACAGCTCTCACCAGGGAGCTCCCTGTCTCACTTTGATGATGAATTAGTTTCCTCTGATGGATCAACCTCCCAGTGCCCCATTGCAACACCTTGCAGAATGCACTGCCTAACAAGAATTCCTCATTAACATATAAATCATGATGTATTTCTTTTTGGCACCCCAGGCAAAACAATGGGCCAAGAGCTCCCCCCCATCGAGCTTTTCCCTGAAGGAAGAACTTTCATTGATTGCTAAATGGAAGGTGGAAATCATTTAATTGTATCACTCCTCTGTTGTGCTGCAGTGTAGACTTTAAGTAAGCATATGACTTCCCCAGCAAGGATGCTCTCTCCACATTTTATTGCAGGACAAGGTATGATTCTTCTCTATCATGACCAGTTACTATAGTAGATATTCAAGTGTTAAGTTTACCAACAGGATCAGGGTCTTTTGAATACCCCACCTGCAATGGGGATAAAACCTAAATTCACAAATGAGGTTTAAGACCAGAAATCTGTCATACCTGCCCAATCTTTTGTAGACAGATCTGTTTTCTCCATGCCACATGGTGCAAGGACACAAGGTGGCTCTGAGTCAGGAGCTGAGCAGCCACCGCTAGCACTGCTCTGTGCTGAAGTTAATAAACACTTTTTATAGTCAGTCTGGGAAACACCAGCAAAAATACCTTGAGGCATTTGGTGTTTTATATCTAGCTCTGCTACAAACTTGTAGGGTGATGGTAGGTGACTGCCTGTATGGACAAGTTAGGATCATCTGAACTAGTAAATTTTCAGTTCACGCAAATAAAGAAATTCTGTTGTTTCTGTTTGGTTTTTTTTGTTTCTCATTGGTTGGACTATGCAGAAACTCATTTCTGATTCTGGATTTTCATGTGGGTATGCCATGGGCTGATAGCAATGTGGCAGCTGTATCTGCCAAATCTGGCTTGAAAATGAAGACAGGAAGCACCACATTGTCCACTGAATCAGATGAAGCTTGGCGAGGGATAACACATTGTAGTTCCACCTCAAGCCTTAATAACGTGTCCAGGAAATGGACTAAGTTGGCACAACATGCAGCAGCAGCAGGAAGGAGATGTTGAGTGCTGACGCCTGCAGTGCAGCCCCCTTGGAGCATCCTCTTCCTCCTCAGGAGCTGCGGCAGAGATGGCATGCAGGACCTACCAAACCCATCACCAGCGCTGTGTCAGTACCTGGAGAAGTAATGAGCTCTGTGAGATAGTTCACTTTGGATGAATGACAAGGAAACCTGTTGACAAAACATTCTCAGCCCATCCTGTGTGCTCCTCTGACTTCCACACCAGTGGCACAGCCCACATAATCTGTCCTTCCCTCAATCTCAGGGAAGCCTGTCCTGTGGCTTCTCCCATTCCCTGGCATGTCTGGTAGATGAATCAAACTTCCATATGGTGCACTTGGCAAGAGGTGCCTGTCTGGAAAGCACAGCAGATGGTCTTTAGGGAACAAGATGTGGTTGCTCCCCACAGTACCTCGTCCCAGACAGTGCAGCAGAAAGCCAGTGAGTGTCTGCTTTCCAGTTCTATATATGTACTTTTTACAGGAGTCTCCATGGTCTCAGGGCAGTTGCAGAGAGGGAATAACTGAAATACCTAGCCCAGCACCTGAGACCAAGGTGAGAAACATTTCCCAGAGTGTAATCATTCCCAGGGTAGGATCTACAACAATTCCCACCACATCCTTCCAGCCAGCAAACTGCCACCCCCAAAGCATCTCACCCCCAAACTGCCTCTCCTCAAAGCATCGCCAGTGCTGCCCTGCCCCGTCTTATCCTGCCTCCTTTCAACCCCATCTCTTTCTCCACAGCAGCTCTTCATCCACAGGCTTTCTCCTGTGCTGCCCTACCTGCACTCCTCAGATCGGGGATTGTGGATGCTGAAAGCTGAGTTGCAGAGAGATTTTCCAGCTTTCTGCCTCTGTCTGTGAGAAAGTCTTTACTTTCTCACGGACACTGGCTGAAAGGCAGTTAAGAGTTTCTGTAAACTATCTTCCTTATCTTGCAGGTGCAAGTTGTTGTCATACTGAGCAGAGAAATGTTTTTGAAGTGAATCCTGTGGGATCTAACCAATCATTCTAAAGAGCTGGATAGTCAAAGACCAATAGCCTTGTGCCACTCTAGAGAACTAACATATAAACCAGTTTGTATAATTAAATAATAATGCCTTTTCTTCTAGAACTAGAGTCAGTGTTGTTTCTCACCAATCCTGCTACAAGCAGCAACAGGGGATAAATGCAGTTAAACCAGCACAGGCACCATCTTCTTTTCTTCTCTCACCTTTTCTGGGAAAGTTTCTAATTTCACATTAAAATCCATAGATAACTGAAATTTTGGCAGCTTCAACAGGGATAATAAGACTGGTTTCACTGTTGCAAATTTGCCTTTTTGCTGTCCTACCTCCTGTCAACGCTAGGCAGCAGCTTACCTGCCTTTACATCCAAACACTAAGTGCAGCCTCCAAATTTAAGCATGCACAAGCCAGCTCACCCTCCCTTGGACCTGCTGTTTACCATCCATTTGCTACACTACACAGGATTTAAAGCAAGGATACACTTTTTTCTTGTTTTATGTTTACATTAGAGAGATTGGTATCAGTTTAATTAAGTCATCTCAAAATAATTTCATAGCAGGCACTGCTTTCCTTGTGCAGACAACAGCAGAGCACGGAGCCAGCGTAGCTCCATCCAGCTCTGAGCCAGCTGGGCAAGGAGGGGAGCCTGCAGCAATGCAGCTCGGGGTCATTGCCTCCACCAGCATTGCCAGAAGGAGAACTTGGAAATTCCAGCAACTCTTCTTGGAAAGGTGTCCTTTGTTAACATGCAGGAACATTAAAAGGAAGCCTGGTGCCATTGCTGCAAGGCGGGCTATAACGCAGGGCACAGAAGGCATGTTTCTCCTAAATCCCAGTGCTTTTTTGCTATTTATGGATCACAACATCCATTACTTACATTTGTGCAGAGTGCTATTTTCAGTTTTCCAACTTTTTTGAGGTGCTTTTCCCATACCAGCCAGGTCTTATCTGGTACACCAGTGTTAATCCACAGCTGTCCTGGCACCACCTGCTGATCTAGTCCTCCCTTTTTTTTTCCCCTTATGTTTTTCGGAAATTAGTGGAGGGACCTGGAGTTCTGACTGTTTTAACTGCTGAGTACTTCCTGCACAACTTTTAGCTGTGGGCTTGAGTCATGGCTGCGGATTCTCTTCTACTGACTCAAACAAGGGGAAGAATTCCTCTCCATTAGAAGGCTGAGTGATCAAAATGATTTATACCCATCATGCTTTTATCCCTTTCGAATTTACCGTGTGTCACACAGACCCAAATTCTAAATGTCTTGCGAGGAAATGAAACCCATTAAGAGTGATTTTGAGCATGCCAGTTCTCGGGGAGCCTCAGCTGCCCTCAGTCCTGGGAGCAGCTGTCGGAAGATGCACCACAGTGACAAAGCTGCCCACCAGCTGCCACCAGCAAGGGTGACTACAGGGTGAAACAAGCCAAAAGGAGACTTATGGTCATGTGTGCTGGTTTTAGCTGGGGTAGAGTTAATTTTCTTCCCAGTGGCTGGTATGGGGCTGTGTTTTGGATTTGTGCTGAACACAGGATTGATAAGACAGAGATGTTTTTGTTATTGCTGAGCAGGGCTTGCGCAGAGCCAAGGCCTTTTCTGCTTTCTGTACTGCCACCCTGGGGAGGAAGTTGGGGGTGCCTGGGAGGCTGGGAGGAGACACAGCCAGGACAGGAGACCCCAACTGACCAAAGGGATATTCCAGACCATGTGACATCATGTGCAGTGTTAAAGCAGAGGGAAGGAGGAAGAAGGGGGGACATTTGGAGTGATGGTGTTTGTCTTCCCAAGTCACCATTATGTGTGATGGGGCCCTGCTCTCCTGGAGGTGGCTGAACACCTGCCTGCCCATGGGAAGCAGTGAATCAATTCCTTGTTGTGCTTTGCTTGTGTGTGGCTTTTGCTTCCCCAACTGAACTGGTTTTATTTCAACTCACGAGTTTCCTACCTTTCACCTTTCTGATTCTCTCCCCAATCCCACTGGTGGGGGAGGGAGCAAGTGGCTGCCTGGGGCTTGGCTGCTGGCTGGGGTGAGCCCACGACACCATGGAAGCTGCATGCCTGGCTCTCACCCCAAGCACAAGGGCCCGTGGAGAACACAGCCCTTCCTTAGAAGAACGCTCTCAGCGACACGGAGCAGTGCAATAACCACTGTATGAAGCACCCAAGGGCACATGGGACCTTCTCTGGGGCTTCACCAAGGACAGTGCATGACAGCCCTTTCCCCAACAGCCATCACCTCAGCCTGGCAGAGCCCCTACAGCTGGGGAAGCTGAGGAAGGACATGGCTGTCTTTGCTGTTGTGAGAGAGCAGATTGCTGCCATCAGTAATCAGGCCAAGAGTCAACACAAAGGAGATGCATGCAACCTCTTACAGCTGGGGTCATGCAAAATGGTTAGCACTTCTGCCATCCTGGCCTGTCTCACCACGCTTTCAAAATCCAAGTTAATGGGTCTGCAGAATCCCTTTGTGTGCAGTATTTTATCTAGAGATTTGGGTTTCTGAGGCCAAGAGCTTTACTACTACTCGCATGAACTGTGCAAGCTGTAGTTGCACAATAGTTAAACATCACTAACCAAGTGTTTCATCGGGTGCTGTCCCAGTCCCTCCTGTATACTGGGTTGCTGGCATGATGCTTATCTGACCATGGGCTAAGTCAGCTCAGGAAACTAAACCAAAAGAAAACTGACCTGGCAAAAAAAAGAATTGCTTTCTGCTAGGTAAGCTCCTGCACTGGCTCATTGCAGTGTCTGAGAGATGGGAGTGCCTCTCAGGGCATATCTCCATGGGGGGAGGTATTTCCACTTGGCAAGAGGGGGACCATGCCAGTGCTAACCAAAGTAATTTTAAAGCAATGTGACAGAGCAGACTCAGTTGTCCTATCATACAAAGGGACAACTAGACACAGGAGTCCAGGCATGGTGATGAAATGCAGTATCTCACATGTTCAAATTTGAGATCTTGCCTGAAATCCCTTGTGGTAGAGAGCTGACATGTGCACTTGTGTTGTTCACATTGTGTTTGCAAGTAGGCTGTCTGGGGAGGTTGTGGAATCTCACTCTTTGGAGATAATTAAAAAAAAAACCTAGGTACAATCCTGTGCAATTAGCTGTAGGTGGCCCTGCTTCAGCAGGGAGGTTGGACAAGATGGCCTCCAGAGCTCCTTTCCAACCTCAACCATTCTGTGATGATTCTGTGTCCCATTAAACACAGTTCAGACGCAGCTGTATGCACATGAGCCTCAGGGTGGAAGGCCCAGCCCCAGGGAGGAGAGCCAGAGGGCAGTTTCTTAATTGAGGTGAATCAGTCTCAGTCTGCACTGACAATGGATGGAAAATGGGTTTTGTGCAGCTCCCTGATTCTGGCACCCACGATCCCAGTGCCTCCCTGGCCTCCAGACCACACTCATGCCACCACAAGCTCACAGCAGGGAGTTCCCTGACTTAACACTATTACCTGCTTTGGGTTCATTTCTCTCTCTAATGCCTGCTGGTCTGTCTGGCTGTGAAGCAGCCCCTCTGCAGGGGATGGGGCAAGGGAAGTGGTGGCAAAGGTTTTCCAGAAACACAGATTCATGTTGGTTTTAGTGGAACACAAAGCCACATGGGCAATGTTCCTGTACCATGGTGCTTCCAGCCACACCTGCCACAGCTCTTCCCTTTCTCCTGCCCCTTCCATGTCCCCCTGCCCATTCTCCTTTCTTTACCAATATATTCCGACTCTTCGGCAACCTCCCCCTTCCTCTGGCACTTATCCAGCCAGGCTTTTTTCTCATATGAGAGGTTTTCTCTCAGGTGAGGTTTTTTCTGACCTCACATATTTAATTTCATTTCTTTGCTCAGAAAATTTTCTGCCATTTTAGTGGGTGAAACTGGTCAGGGAGCAGGAGCTCAAGACACCTGGCAGAAGCACGGAGGCAAGGGGAGACAAGGAGTTTGTGAGACCCTTTTGGCAGTGATGAGGTGCTGCTTTGGCTTGATAAACCAAAGTCAGATGCTTCTGTTTGTTCTCACTCTCCAATTTAATTATTTGCATTCTTTCCTCTCCTATACTGATAGAAATGGAGTTTTTGAAATGTGAATTTGGCTTGTAAATGTAGTCACTATTTTTTTTAACCCAGTCTCTGAAGCAATCCATTTAACAGCTCACTAACCCAAAATGAATGCTATTATATGACTGCAGTGTGGATAAACAGTAAGTTGATAGCAGGGTTGAGATGCAAATTTACAGATAACATTTGACTTCGAGGGCAGAGGATCTCAGAAGCCCTGGCTGCACTGTACCTCAGGGGCAGCCCTGGAGGAGCAGAGGGAAGAGCCAGCAGGCTGACAGGCAGCCCCTTCCCACCCTGTCCTCATGTTTAAATGCAAACAAATACTGAGAACAAAAAACAGAGAATTATTAATAGATATATATTCCTGCCATTCTCTGCATGTTATTAATCCTCTTTTCCTCTACCAGAGAATATATTAGTGAGAGTAGGCTAATGATGCAGAGACATCTGGCTGAGACTAGAAAGAGTAGCAGGTTTATGCATTATTAATATGTTAGAAAAAACAGACTTCTGTGGGCTGACTGTATGTATTGGAGCAATGTGGAATGGCCTTTATAGGAGAGTTAGCACTGATAACTGGTCCATTTTGCTTATCTTTTGCAGTGGAATAATCTCCAGGAAGAGGCATGTTTATTTTGTCAAACAGTGAAAGAGATTATGTTTTGAAATAGCCTTTACTGAGCAGTTAGAGCACAACACTACTTTATTCCTAAAAGAGAGAATGTGATCTGGGAAGCAATGCAGGGCAAGCAGAACAGAGAAAATGCAAATTTCCACCTTAGCAAATCTGTAGTCACAAACTGTGTCTTTGGGGATCCTTGCTTATCTGAGAACAGCGGTGCTCCAGTCCCACCAGTGAAGAAGAAAACTTCTGAGGGGAGCACAAAATCACACCGAGGCTTCCTAAGGCATAACTTCGGCACAGAGGAGATGCATTTTATTGACTGGTTTACGTCTTGACAAATATAACACAAGGAGGCTAAAAACCCAAAACTTGTGCAGTAGGGCAGGGGGCCATTGGGGCTGCCCAGGTATGAGACATAATAATCAGTTTTATCTTACAGCTTTGTCTCCCTTTGATTTATTGGTTGGATGTGCGACAGTTAAATCAGCAAGAGACTGGAGGAGGCCCCAGTCTCGGAAAGAGAGAGCTACAGGCATTCATGTGCTGCTCCTTTTCAAAGGATGGAGTGACTTTGTTAGCATCTAGCTTGTAAATCAGGGGGCAAGGAGACAGCCTGGCTCCCTTCTCCCCAGCCTCTGACATATGAAGACCTTGGCTCAGCAGAAGGGTAGAGTCACATTTCCAGCAGCACAGGGAGTGCACCAGCCGTATCTCTCAGCTTATACAGACAAGTATTAGTGCCAGGCTCCTGGAGAAGGATTCATTTCACTAGTCTGTGTCTGAACTAGTCACCCTGGACTGCTTCTCTAATCGATAGGTGCTCTGAGGATGTAATTCACCCTGTGCAGGAGTAGATATCTAATAGGGGTCAAACGCACTGCCCCAGAAAGAGCCCGTTTCTCTCTGTTGATTACAGGGTGTGCCGAGCCTGCTGCCTCTGCTGTAGCTGCCCACAAAACATGGTGAGGTGACCCCGCTGTGGCAGAGGGGTCTGGGAACAGCACCCACAGCTTGGTGTTGCCACAACACGAGGCCATGGCCACACGGCTGTGGAGAGCCACAGCTGCCTCACGGAGACAGCAGCGCTCTGGGACACAGCTTGGTGGCACCCAGGCAACTGCCCCTGGCCAAGGTGGCTCACAGGAAGGCCACAGTGGCTGCTCGGGAGCTGGGATGCACACAGTGCCTTGGTGTCCCTTCAGGGAACCTGCTCAGGTAGTCAGTGCATATCTGAGGCAGCTTCAAATCCCAGCTGAAACTGGGGCTCTGCTGAAGCAACAGTAGAACATGCATGAAGTAGGATGTCTTGGCTGGGTGGAAGCAAGGTGCACCCTTCCAGCTCAGTTGCTGCCTGGATTAAGAAACAGCCTCATCTGGAGATGCCGAATGCATGGGCACGAGTCTGCTCTGCACTGACCCAGCAGATCGAGGCAGGGCAGAGCTGCTGTGCTCATCCAAGGGATGTGCAGGCAGGCAGTGGCTCCGGCCACTCTTGGGATGGGCCATGGCAGCTGTGCAGATACCAGCTCACTCCCAGGACCCTATAGGTAGCTGTGCCACACTTGCAATGGTGCTAAAAACCAGCCAAATCTTTGTCTTTTGAAAAGACATGTCTTTCTGGAAAGCCATGAAACAACACTAAAACAAGTTACTCAGAAGCCTACCACTTTTCAAGTCCCCAGGCATGGTGCAGCTTGACAGCAGCTCCCAGGCAGAGCCAAGTAGATGCATCCACTGTGCTGAGCCCTGGGATGGGGGTGAGGCTTGGGGACAGCACAAGACCCAGCCATAGCTGTGGGAAGCATTGAGGCAAAAGCCCACAGCGTGAGAGTCACACCCAGTGTGTGAGATTTGTCAGGTCTGTCACTTCGCAGAGCCAGGCTCGGTCCCCTGGCGAATGCGGATGACAAAAGGACGGATGCTGCCAGACTGTTTGGCCTTGCTGTCGCTGCAATGGCAATGACACTCGACTCAAAAGCTTGGCAGCTCTGCAAGAGAAGTCCTAGTTCCTTGTCCTGCCCACAGGACTGTGGCTCTCCCCCAAAAGCATGAGACCATCTGGGTTTCTTGATGATATTTCCTGTCCCAAGAGAAAGAAGAAGCCCCAGGAAATGCTGGGTTTGAAACTTGTTTGGAACAAGTTTGCACCTCTGTGATTGGGACAGTTTCAATATTATGGCCATGCTTTTGCAGTGCCTGACCCCCACACACACCTGGTCCTACCTGCATCTTTCCCCTCTTCAGAGCCCCTTTTGCTCAGAGAGGGGAAGGGAAACAGTCTGACTTGGCAAATAGCTTGCTGTGGAAATGATGAATTCAAGAGCACGTGGAGCTTGTGGTTGAAGAAACCCGTCTGATCAGCAGAACTTTTCTCCCTCAGCATCTAAGGGCAGATTTAGTCTCAAGGCCAAGCTGCCATGTGGTTATAAAATAGAAGCAGGCCTGAAGAACTGATCTAACTTTCTTCAATTGTCTGTGTATCTTTAATCATGTTCACCACTTAAAATGCAGCAGAGCTGGCAGCTGATAATTAGACTGAGCCTGCAGCAGCATGGCCAGTGGCCAGATCACATGGCTCCTTTCATCTGCATATTTATGCATTTAAAGGAGAGGAAAACTTTCATAACATTTTAATAAGTAGGTTTTTCTGAAACCATAAATCCAGTCCTCTGGGCTTAGCCTACGCTCTCCTTCTGATCTTACATAAGTGGAAGAGGGTGGGGTGTTTTGTTTGTTCTCCCTATTCTTTCCTGTGCATGAACGTGCAAAGCCCATCCTCTCCAGCGCGGGGTCCTCCGGAGGATGGGAGGGTCAGGCAAGGTAAAACTTCTAAGGATGAAGGTATAACTTTGATTTGGTTCCTGGCGTGGGAACAATTCCCCTTTCCCAAGATAGCTCATCTACAGACTGGCAGGAATGAAGCTCCTTTGCTAAACAATGGCTCCAAACAAAGAATTCCTGATATCTGTATTTCAAACAGAAGTGCATGTTGGCTGTTGCATTTCTTAGCACATCACCATCAGATTCAGCCCTAGGACAGTGATCCTTCAGATCATGAGCTGAGAAGATGTCAAAACACAGGGAGCTGGTCCCAGTCTGGCCCTGTGGGTGCAGGAGCCCTGTTTCCATGCATGCTGCCAGAGACAGTGATGGGTGGGCTTTCTCCCTACATGAGGTGCCACCACCCTCCTCCCATGGACAGATGCAACCCAGCAGTGCCTGACCACTGTCTGCAGCCAGTGCCTTATCTCTTGGTGGGGCAGTGTCAGGGCAATGCTGCGAGGTGCTGTGACAAGGGGGGTGCTGTGTCCCTCTCCTCTGCCTAAGGGTGGCAGCTGCCTTGACAGCCTTGGTGACATCCTGCAGGGTCCTTCTCAGTGAGGCTTTGCAGACCATCCTCCCTCTGCCTGGAGGCATCACTGGCATGTGCACATGGGCTTTTCCATTAGCATGGAATGACAGCCACTATCAGCAGGAAAACAGGAGGTGAGGATGAGAGACTAATCCTTATGCTGCTGTGTTGTCTTGGTGAGATGGAGGAAGCACTGTTAAAATAACACCGATTCACAGATTTCTTTCAAAGATGAAGCACTCAGAATAAAATTGAAAACTATTTAATGAGATGCAGTACTTAAACACTATTACTTTTTTTAAGGAAAAGTTAATTATTCTGTGCTGAAAGCAGCTTCTACTGAAGGTTCTCTGAGTGAATCAAACAATATATTGCTGATTTATAAGGGTCTTGATAGAGGTTTCAATTGTTGTTTCCATGTAGCAAGCAAGCAAACAAACCAATTTCAATGATTTGGCAGTTTCCAGAGTACGCCTTGAACTGCTCTTTAGCTGTGCCAGTAAAACCTTGGGGTTTGACACAACTCTGGGGTACAAGTGAATTTAGGCTGGTGCCACTGCTTTGTTTCAGAGATAATGTTAATTGATATAGTTATGTAACAATAGTTTTGCTAGACAAAGTGAAAGAGTCAAGAGCAGAAAAATGCAAACCATGGCACTAACTCCTCTGGGAGGGACCATGGTTTGTTTCTTGTGTATTTAAAGAATCAGAACAAACAAACAAGGGCAAGATTAATTAGGAGTGGGAGTACATGACTCCCCAGGCGAATGAGGAACAGCACTGGACAGGACACAGCAGCAGTGCCAAAATATTTCTTGACATTATCCATTGGAGGTCCAAGAGAATTTCCTTTGCACTCCAGTGTTCCCAAGACACTCATAAACCACCTCTCTGGCTACCCATTGTGATGATAAACTTGTGTCCCTAGGTTTCATTATCAAGTTTCTGATCTAAACCTGAAATCTCTGATCTGTCATCTGAAGTAGTGAGGGAATTTGCAGCAGGGTTTTTCCCAGCAAAGAAAAACAATTCACTTGCTAAAGACATTGTGTGGGAGATATAACTTACAGATACAAGAATTTGAAAATTTGGGTGTTTATTTTGTAATTTTAGGGTTTGCTGGTGTTTAACGTCATTTTGAGGCTATATCTTACATTTCCAGTACTGTAAGTAGGGCAACAGATTTTAGCCAAAAAGTCCACTTGAGACTCCTATTGATTTTGATGAGGTTTGAGGATAAATGCTGATAAACGTAACATAACATAGGAATTTGCATTTTCCTAAGCCTTGTCTAGACTTGGATTTGGAAGGTGTGATACACCATGTGACTAATACAATGTAGTTAAGGCAATGTGGTTTTAATGCATGGCTTTAAACTTGGTTGCTTTTCAGGAAGCTATTACTACATTGTACTTAGCACTTGCTAATCTAGAAACCATCGATGGTAAATGAAAAGAGAGGTTACAAATCAAAGGCAGGCTGATCCTGTGGTTACACCTTTCAGATGTGGCCTCCTGCTACTCACAGGGCTATTTCTCCTCTGACAGGATAGAAATAAGGGCTCCCCAGCCCTGTGTGGTTCTACTTCCCCAGGGAAGCGGTGGAATCACCGTCCCTGGAAGTCTTCAAAAAACATGTAGATGTGACACTTAGGGACATGGTTTAGTGGTGGACCTGGCAGTGCTGGGTTAATGGTTGGACCCAATGACCTTAGAGGTCTTTTCCAATCTCAGTGATTCCCTGTGATTCTATGTGTTGGCTGCAAGGGTAAGAGGGCCATGTGTGGATGTTGAGGGTGTGGGTCTACAAGAGGTTAACAAGTGGGTGTGCTGGGATGGCACATGGGGAGCAGGGGTGCGAGTGAATGACAGGAGGGAGAGACCTGAGTGTGCAGGCACCAGGTATAGATTGGAGCTTGGGGGAGAACAGTGGTTGTGGTCCTTGGGAGTGGTGGGGATAAGGCAGTTGTGGCAGTGGGTGCACTGAAGAGACATAAATTGTCCATGCTGAGAAAGTCCAAGCATATGTATTTCTTAAAATACTATCAGCAGCTCCATCTCCTCCACAGCTATGCCAAGAAGTCTTCTCTACCAGTAAACCCAGCACTTTTGCCATCTGGGTTGGCCAGCTAGGCAGGCTGAGGGTCTGAAGGCCCTAAAGCACAAGCCCTTTCCTGGAGCTCTCACACAGAGCCAGGAGCTGAATTCCAAGCAGAGGAGTCTGACAGCTGTTCCCTCCAGCTATCACCCACCCTTGGTACACCCAGACCTGTTTGATGTAATCTGATACATTCTCCCATTAGCCAAGAACTATAATTCAGGGAAAACCCACCATCCTGAAGTAAGGAGATGCTGCAGAGGAGGCAGAGGGGCTCATGTACCTCTCATAAAATTCTCTTCTGTGAATTTTCCCATCTCCATGTTGCTGGTGGTGACACGTTGGTACACTGGGACAATGGAACCAAGGGGAAAGATTGCTCCAAGTACTGCAGTTAGCAGGAATGGTCCACTCTGAAGTCTTACCAATCCATCATGAGGGGCCATTCTGGATACTGGAGTTACACTTCACTGGTTCCTCAAACTGGAGCTCAAACCCAGCTCTTTCAGCCCAGCAGGACCAAAGTGCTCTGACTTCTAGCCACAAAGTTCAGTGCCTGGTACACTAATTTATAGGTGCCCTTGCAGAAATCAGTGTTAATCTAGATGTGTGATTTGGGCCTCCAGCTGACTGTGACAAATCCCTCTTTTCTTTCCCCAAACTAATTTGAAATTTCATCTGAGTGTTGTTTAGAGCATCAAAGTTTGCAGAATATGCCATGTAAAAGTAGAGGTATGACACTCTGGTACTTGAACCCTGCCTGATGCACCAGGAGTTGCTTTTTCATTACTGGGCTCTGTCTCCCTCACTCTGCTTTTCAATCTGTCATGTAGTCACTGGTCATGTAAACGTCTGTGCAAACATACTGAACATGAGTAATGCAGCATCTGTTGCTATTCATTAAACTGTGGTTTATATCTTTGGAGTACATGGTATTATCCTTCATGGATGTGGCTTTATCTCTGTTATTACAATATGGAATTAATTAAGAGTATTGAAGTTTGTGTCTAAAAAAATGATATTCCTAATTTTTATCTATGGAGGCAACATTTTCATATCCATGCTCTCCTAAAGGCAGCATCCTTTGGGAAGATGTGATAGACACATTTAGGTAAATATTATTCCTCCAGCACACATGGTTTCCATTGCAATTGATCCCCTGCTGTTTCCTTCCAAGCACTTTCCTCTGTTACATATTCCACAATGGTGGCTGAAATACTGATCAGCAACAGCAGAGACAAATTGACTCCAGCAACTGGGAGTATTAAGGGCAGCAAATGTTTTTATCCGAGTCTGTGTGTACTGTAGTTACTGAAATACAGTTTTTAGGCATGCACTGAAATTTTCAGTGGCATTGAAAGTCTAAAGTTGCTTGAGCTAGTTATAATTTAATAAAAGGATAGAACGCATAAAGGCTGACTGAGTGAGATGGGATATAAAGATAGTGCACTACAAAACAGCCACACGGGCCCAAAAGCTGTAGAGAAGATGCTTCCTCCTGTAGCCTCCCCTTAGGGCTGGGAACAGCTCGGGTGCTTTACACAGACCTGGCACAGAAGCTACACCTGAGCCACTCATGAGCTGCCTGAAACTTGGGGGTCACGAGCTGCTCACTGCAGTCTAGCAGAGAAATAATCCTACATGCTTTCAAACTGGCATAGCCATTGGTAAAAGTCTCTTAGCAGACAATGACAGCAAGAAGCTGGGAAAAAGCAGGGTGGGAACTGCTTTTCCCAGTGACTGTGTTTCCTCAAATGCATGTCAAACTACAGCTCTACATGTGGCAGGGTAAGAAAACATTTTCTATCACCCAGGATTCACTGGGCACCATTGGGCTGCAGTGGATGTCACCCCAAATCAGACTGAAGCTGACCTGCCCACCAGTGGCACAGGCAGCTGCACAGAGGTAGGAGGAGAACCAGTGCATGCACCAGCATATTTGTGGCAACTTCTAAGTCTCTAGCACGTGAACACCATTGGTCATAAAGGTATGCTTGTGCCCTGGCTACTTCTCTGTGCCAGCCAGATGAATGTGCTCATGAGGGTTCAGGCCCTAAGAACTTCCTCCTTTGCACAGGGTGGTCTAAATGTACTACAAAAGCCACTTGCTGTGGCAGCAGCAGATCAAGCATAGTGCTTCTTCAAAGCCTAGCTTCCCTTTTTCTTTATTATTATTATTATTACTACTTGTTAAGCACTGTGTGGGCAAAACTTTCAAGACAGGATCATGTGGTGTCTGGTCCCAGGGCCTAACTGCAGGTCTGATGGTGGAAGCTGCATTTATACAAACGACACTGGCATTCCCTGCAACTTCGCCATCTGCCGAGGGGCTGGACCTAACTGGCAGCAAACCCACAATGAGAGCTTGACAGAAAAATCTGCCACAGGAAAGAAGCATCACACGACTGAAATACACAATGTTCTTTTCACCAGGAGAAATTTTTAAGATGGGAAGCTCTTTCTAACACAAACTGGAAGCCCTTCAGCTTTTGCATTCTGTTTCTTCCTCTCCGAAATGACCCCAGGTTTGCCCTTGCAAGGCCTTGCTTTGGGGGAAGTACTTCTGATGTGTATCCCAGGAGGCTGAGAGATATGGAATAAACTCCCGTTACCCCTTGCTAATGCAGAGCAGAGCAGATGTCTGAAGCCCTGCTCAGTGGGGTCGATGTAAAACAATAGCAGACCCCTGGAAGGACCTTCCCTTCAACTTCCACAGGATCCACTGCAATGGAGAGAGAGGTCTGTGGCTATCCATTTAAAAAGCCTTGCTGTCACAAAGCCCGCAGCAATGTGGCCATCATTAAGAGCCTTCTTGTGCTAACTAGGAATTCTCACTAATTGATATCACTATCAGAGTCCTCCTGCCCCAGAGTAAGCAGCAGGGGTTACAGTGCATGAGAAAGACACCATGCAAAGGCATTGCTGCGGGTTAATTGAGTACTAACGAGCTCAAAGGTGTGGTCAGACACTAGGAAACTGGGGGGGAGACCATCAAAAACACAGCACGACCCCAGGCAAGAGCTCAAGCATCTTCAGTCCAGGGGTGCCCCAGCTGCTACAAGGTCCCACATGGAAATGGCCACACCGTTGACGGCTGTGTCCCAAAAGCTGTAATTTCCGGTGTGGGCTAAGCAGAAAACAACGTGGCATCCCACAGAGGCTGTAGTGTGGCTCTCCTGCACCACGCCAGGGACTTCCCCCAGGAGGAGACATCAGGTCAGCGGTGATGTGGGCTTTGCCGACCGTGCTGCAGAATAGGTACTGAATGGTCACTGCTTCCAGGGAGCGGCACATTACACTGTCATCTCTTATAGTCTGAACTTATGTTAACCCCGGCTATTTTTCAGAGGCCACATTTACAATTTTAGCAAAGGGGAATTGCAGGAAGCTCTTGGGACCACACTGTCTCCTCTACACTTAGGAGCCTGCAAGCACAGCCACAGAGTGTCCTTCAAGACCTAAGTGTCCCAGGGGGCTCAGGAACACTCATACACTGCTTGGAGCACTCACAGATTGGCCTCAGGAGTGGGTAATGATGCTGGGTGAGCTGAAGGTGGGCAACACTGGCATCTCTTCATTTGGTTACAGTAAAGACAGGCAATTAAACAAAAAGAAACTTTTCACAGCATGTTTAGAATAAACAGTCATTCTTTATAATAAAAAGTCACACCTTACATATAAATAATTTGAATGTCTCGCTCTTTCATGGAAAGTAACAGAGAAAAACCTTCAAGGTTGATACATGGGAGCTGGTATTAGAAATCACACAGAATCAACCCCAAATCCTGCACCCAAACACACACATCTTTGGATCAGGGTTGACCTATACACCACTTCCCTCCCCTGCACTGGAAGGAACTGAATCAGGACCCTCCTTGGAGGACCACCCCCATCATCAACCTCTGGTTATGGATCCCAACCCTGCAACCTTGGCCTCATCACTGAAATCCAGTCCTTTACATTTGCAGTAGTAAGAAATCCCAGTTTGTAGCTGCAGAAAGAGCCATTGCCTTCTCCAAAGTGCATTATCTGTAGGTTTTGGAGGTGACTGAAATAACTAAGCCTATCCAAGCTGGATCCCTTGCAGCTATTTCTATTTCTTGGCTGACAAGCTGGCCAAAGCAGCAGAGCTAAGTATTGCATAGTCTAGCAACATTTGACTAAACTGAGACCATTTATGTGGAACAGCAGTGTGGGAACAGAAAAGAAGCTAGCGGAGCAGCAATGAGAAATTTGAGCTTTGATCAAGGAGACAGCAGCATTTGACTCTATCTGAGCTGGCAGGGAGATCCCATCCCAAAGCAAAATAAAATATGTCATTCTTTCCAGCAGATGAAATTCTCCCCAGTGGTTTGTTCCTCCCAGGATCATTTTATGTGATCTCATTGTCTTTAAAGTCTTTCCCCTGAGGAAGATGAACGTTTAATATAGACTACAGCGTTAGTATCCGGTATTAAATCAGTCCAGCTACTCTGAAATGAGGCGAGTGGGCGTCCTGGAAAGGAAATAAAACCACAAGTTTAATAGAGGAGATAGGTTCACCTTGACCCATGCTATTTATTGCAAAAGACAGAGGAACACACTGCTTGCACAATGGAGGCTCACTCTGCCCTGCCAGAGATGTGCTTTACACCCCCAGTAAACTCCAGATGCTCAGAGTGTGCACAAGGAATGCATCATCCAACCCCAGAGGCTTTTACGTCTTGCTTTGCTTTACCAAGCAGCCCTAAGAGAGACACCAGCACGTTCCCACAGCTCTCATTAATCCAGCTGGCAAACTTAGGCACTCGGGATTTCAGCCACACATTTTTGGCATCTTTGGCTGCAAAGATGAGCTATGAAACTGCAAGGAAGAAAAATGTCAGGAAGGTGAAACTCTAAAGACCTCAGGCATGGTGCAGGATGTCAGGCATCAGCACCCAAGCAAGGCACTGCAGAGAGGGTCTCTGTACCACGTGCTTCTCCTGCATCCTCACCGCGGTTTCAGGCAGGATTCCTTCCTGCAGGCACTGCACACAGCACTAGCAGCTGCCCCGGGAGGAAGCCAGATGTGCTGTGTTAGGCACAGCTCACACAATCCATTGCTGGTGTGAAACCTGGTGGCTCAAAGAGATTTATGTTGCATCCGTGTAAGCGCTCTTATGTCACTAGTTCACCACATGCCAGTTGCACACAAGCCCACAGAAAAGCTGCATTTTTGGTAGTTTGGGGTTTTTTTTAAATGTCATGGAGCCAGCAAAACACAGTTCTTCAGCACCATTGTGAGTGAAAACACTCATTTACCTCATTTAGTGTTTCACTTCAAGAAACAATTTAGCCCGCGCTTGAAGTGTTAGCTAAATGACATAATTTAAAATAATTCTGAAAACATGCTAACTGTAAGAGGCTATAATCAGAGCTAATTACAGGGACATTCTGGAAATCCCTTGGCTTGGTGCTTTAGTTTTGATAAAGGGGATAACAACTTGTAAGCTATGATTCTTTTAATTACAACAATAGTAACCACCTTCTTTTACATGGCTTCTTTCATCTCTAAAAACCCCACAGCTTTGCAAACTATACATACCACAGGGATTGTTTAGCCTAACACCAAAATGAAGCCATCTCTGCAAGAAATGAGTAAGTGTTTAACAATACCTAGCAGTCCTGGGCAAAATTTGTAAGGAAAAAAGGCGCAGAGGGAGAACACAATTGCTCTTGTGTCTCCTTACAAACACTGTGGGCATCCAGAAATCCCCTGAGTGGCAGCCATCTGATCTTGAGAATAAGGAAGGAGGCTTTTATATGTGCCTGTAGACTCAAGGCACTAGGGAGGAAGGCAGCAGCACCACATGGCAGCACCCTGTCACGTTCACCCAAGCTCACCTGTCCACGTCCTCTGCTGGGTGACGATGAAGCTTTGGCACTGCGCCTGGGAGTTACAAATGGCAGCGGCTTCCTCGGCGCTGTGGATGGACAGCAGGCAGCCCAGGTGGCTGTAGGAGGGCCAGCACCTGTAGTCTTCTCCTTCCACCGTTCGGAAACCCTTTAGGGAGATGTAGTCTGGGGACAGAAAGAGGGGGTCTAGGGAAACACTCTAGGTGCACTTTCAGAGACTAGTTATGCTACACACTCAGTCAGTGAAACTCTTAAAGGAATTGCAGCAGTGACAGACTGAACTGACCTGGAGTGGGGGGCAGCTGCAGAGTTAAAAGAAGCGCAGATCTTGCCCTTTGGTTCTGCTGTGGAGCACAGGACAGCAATACCCCCACAGATGTAGGAGAGGGGTCAGAGCTCTCAAGGGTGAAGGGACAAGGGTGCCACCACAGGGGTGGGTAAGAGGAGGAGGCTGATGTGCAAACCCGCAGGCCCTTCACTTTTTCCCTGGAGAAGCCAGCCTCACAATGGCCTCTCCTACACCCCAGCCTCAACAGCAGAGCTTGTCACAGATCCAGCACCAAGCTACATGGGGCACAGACTGACCCATCCATCATGGTGCCACCCACAGAATCAGGAGACTGAGGAACCCCAGTGGGGAAAGGGAGGCCAGATCCTGCTCCTGACAAGGAGACCTGACAAAACACCTGACAAGCCTGAGCAGGTGCTGTTCAGGATATTGTTCACTGACTGCTAAGAGTCTCTCCCCACCTTCCCACACCTCTAGGATGGTGATCATCTTGGCACAGTGTGAAGCCAACAGACAGGTGTTATTGGAAAATACCAGTAATTCCTGTTAAAGCTGATAGTCATTCCATGCAAATGACCAGATATCTTTGTTCATAACGGTGCAAATTATAGCTCTTTCACATGTAAAGAGATTTCCTCTTGCAAGCCACCATCACCACCCACCTCATGTGAACACCCAGGAAAACTCAAGCCACAGTAACCGCTGGATTTTTGAAGCCTTCCTTTCAATCAGCCTCATCTCTACCACTGAATGGGTCCTTTTCAGAGGAATGCCCCTCATAAAGGCACATTTATCCATCCACAGGTCCAATAAAATGATCTTCAGAGGAAAGGAACTTAGAGGGCACCAAGGCCCCAGTCGCCCCACCACACTCATCTTGGTGCTGTCACCTCCCCACTCTATGTTTCCATAATAACCTGTGCTCAGCAGACAGAAGCCACACAGTGAAATGGGAAGTTTGAATATCAGCCCAGAAAACTGACCTGTTGGTCCAAAGGATAAGGATATCCCGAGACAGAACCCACTCAGTTTGCTATCCCAAATACCTTCACTTGAAACACTGATGCTCATTTTGAGAAGAGTATTTAGAAGCAGTGCAAACACGTGTCTATTTGTAGGCCAGATTGTCTGCACTGCTTTTACTCTGCAAAGCAATACAATCACACACAGCTCCCATGGAAAAAAACAACGAAAGCCTGCTCAAAAAAAAAGACACTTCTGGTGCTTTTTCTAGTGACTATACACTGCCTGAACGTATGGGAGATCAGAATTTGACCAGTTACCAAGTACCTCGCTCCCTCAGCAGTTACTTTACTTAGAGCATTCAAAATCAACTACCTTTTAAAAGAAGAGGTCTTTTCTGCAGATAGAGCCCAGACTTGTACAGATGTAAAACCTTTTCAAAAGCTCTCAGGGTTTCATTTATTCCATATCGTAAATCACCTACATTTAAGGAAAAAGATGACAAAGATAAGCAATTCCACGAAATATCATTTAGAGACTTCTAATAAAGAAGTTTATGAATATTAGCTGGTACCTGTTGCATTCAGAATATCGCTCAAAAGGGGCCTCAGAGCTGGTGGAGCAGAATGTGGCAAAAGATACGTGAAAAAATACCTGCAAAAAATCCCACAGGCTGATTAGAATATAGTGCCTTCATTTCCCTGGTGATTAAATTGTCTACATTTTCCCGTGACTTGATTATCCATATGCAACTAGTAAGTCTGCTTTGGTTATAAAGTTGTGTTTGAGCACATCTTGGTGCCTCAGATGGTTCCTGTGAGTTGGGCTGGAAGCCCGGTCCTTGTTGCATGAAATCTACCTTGCAAAGGTTCATGCAATAAAGCTTCCCCCTCATTCCCCTGGGCCATTTTTGTATACTAAGCAATGTATTTCCCACCAAAAAAAAAGGACCTGTATAAAAGAAGACTCATACAAGATCTTTCTCTTGCCCTGGAAAGTCTGCCCTTCTTATTGCCCCTTGAAAGTCAGAATGACTCATTTCCTGACCCTTCCACAAAATTCCTCTTCTAGGGAGACAAGTGCACAAGAGACAAGTGCAACTGCGAGGCTGCAATAATCTATGCAGTAATCTACTCAGTGCCCTTTAGCACCGAATCCTAGAAATCCAGGCTCCTTTACTAAGTCATTCTGTTCAAATACCCAGCTGCCAAGGCTTCCTTCCAGGACTTGACCTGCCAAGCATCAGTGGTGAGCAAAAGTCCCTGCGTTTTCAGCTGATGGCCTCCACCAAGGGCTGCAGCAGCCTCAGCCCCTTGCCTGTTATATCCCTGCTCCATTGCTCTTCCATAGGAGCCCATAAGGAGATTTGGAATTGAAGGGAAGAGTTAGACAGCCTTCCCAGCATCAGAGACTCAAAGCTGGTGGGCTTTTGCAGGTAGCCTGCACTGCCACTGCTTTCAGCAAACACAGCCCATGGATGTCAGGCACCAGGGCTTGTTTGGCAAACAGCAAATTCACAGGTGCAAGCTCTGGGGCAAGTTTTTAGAGGGCGTTGGGGAAAGGGAGCAGCAAAAGAAAGATGCCTTCATTCTCACCAGACAACAACTACGCTATTTTCCTGCCTTATAAGGAAAATAACTTGCTTCAAAGTGATCCTTAACTACCCTTTGACAGACATGAGGGGAATCACCGCATGGAAGAAGCACAAGGTGCTAGAGGCTACATGGCAGAGCATGAGCTCAACCACCCCAGATCTTCCCCCATGTAGCTGGACATACCGATAGGCATTGAAGAGATTCTTCTTTTCATTTATTCCTTCGCATTTCCCAACCATGGAGCATTTGAGAGGGAAGCTTTTGGTAGGGAAGTCGAGTGTGCAGTCATTATCTTCCTTGCAAGACAGCTCCTCGGTGCTGGCATCATCCATGTCTGTCACTTTTAGGTTTCCATCCACCATAACAAACTGCCTTGGCTGGAAATCCAAGAGGACTATTGAACCCAGGGGGGAATGTGCCAAGTAAAACAGCAGTTTCACAAGACTCAGGCAAATCTGAGAAAGACAAGATGAATATGCATGGAAAAAAAAGAGATGAAAAACAGCTATTAAATTGGAAGTAGAACAAAGGGGAGGGCATTCAATTAAAACGGAAAAAAAGCATATAGAACTTAAAAGGTAATTATATGTATGCTACAAAATTTATTATCAACATTGCCACAGGATTTGACTGGTAAGTAGTTCAGCAACATTTTTTAAAAATGTGTGTACACAAAAAGAGACATTTGCAGTTAGAAGAACTAGAGGAGAAAGCTGTGAGGAAAACAATAGCAGCCTTCATGTTTCAGGAGCTATATTGATTTGCTAGCTGAAATCAGAAGGGTTTTTCCCAGTCTGGCATAAAATTAATAGATTCCCCTCCCTCCCCCATGCTGCTCAATACAGACTGAGGCTCCATGGCCATTAATACCAGATTCATGCCTTGCTGCACCACTCAGCAGTATGAATTCAGGCACACAATCATGCTCCTGAAGAATTAGTCAAGGCTTGCAACGTATTTATTGCCAGCTTTTTTGCTTTTATGACAACTTTGTGGCATGGAAAGGCCAGACAATACCTGACCCAGCAGAAAGTTCAGTAAATTATCTTTAAACAAACTAGAGCTAGAGGAGTGCATTTATACTGCACCAGCACTTTGCTCAAGTAGCTTTTTGCAGCAGTTTTCATTCAGTATCAGGAGCCTTGGCATCAGACAAAGTGCATCCTCAGCTAGGTGTGCCAGGCAGCCCCACGTCACCCCTCTCTGCTGCTGATAGCGATCTGTGCAGGCACGAGGGTTTTTTCCCTTGGAAGAGCTCGCACAATCCCTGGTATCTGATGTGGCTCATCACAGGGGAATCCCATATGTTTAGACACCCTAATTAGGAAACAGGACTAGACAGTGCCAGTGTAAATTCTGAATTAGTGTCTTCTGCAGTCAAGAGATTATTAAAATCTCTAATGCCACAACACCAAACTTTACCATCAGCTGATCCAGCATCATGGGTTTCTAGCTCTACAAGAGACTTTGGCACATTTAAGAAGATGAGATGCTAGGAAAGCTATGTAGAAGCCAGTGCAGAATTGAAGAAAGTAAAACTCCACAAGCCAAGAGAAATGACTCTGGAAGCTCTGATGCTATTTTAACTTGTTTAGTGAGGCAATCATAAGAATCCCAGCTTTGCATCCCACAGCTGAGCGAGCGTGCTTGCCACACTTCCCCTCTGGCTCAGATGGCAAGGCTCCCCTTCAACATTAGGGACCACATGCAGACGGGGATTTTATTTTAGGACTTCTGTTGTGCTTTTATTTTGCCCAAAGCATTTCTTGCTGACACTAAGATACTCTTGCTTCTCCATGATGCTTTTTTTTCTCCTGGCACCCAAACAAGTAGTATTGAACCCCCAACTGAGCCCTTGAGGCAAACTGTAAAACAAGCTATAACCAAAGTGCCATATCAAAAGTCATTTACATTCCTGGGGAGCATATGGGTCCCTATGCAGGATGCCTGGGAGATGAGGCAGATTTCACTAGCAGGGGTGCAATCCTAGCACCTACAGCAGGAGGAAAGCAGTTTAGTAATGATTCTACTACAGTAATTCCTAAAGGGCCAAGATCAGAAACACCACGCAAACACACGGTGAGGGACAGCTTGCTCAGCTTGTTGCCTAGAACAGGTAACACACAGCAAACCACAGACTCGGAGCACGGAGAGGTGGCTTTCCCAAGTCGGACTCGAGCTGCTGAGGGGCCTCCTGACCAAAGCCCTTCTGCGCATATATATATATATATATATATACGCGATATAGAGGCAAAACTAAGGTTATAGTGTAATAGAAGGCATTAACCACCGCCCCAGCACCGAGTACGATTTTGTGTCTATCTCCTCACAGATGTTTTTTTAACACTGCTCTATAGAGAGAGAAACTAAGTGTGAGACACCAAGCTAGGGCTGTGTTAATGTTATTTAAAAGGAATGAAAAGGAAATTTGCGGGATCAAACAGAGTGCCAGCAGGAGAATCCCGTTTGCCCCAGCGGTCACCACCGGCTCTTCGCCGGTTTACCCAGTTTGTGGTCTAAAACCAACTGATAAAACTCCTTTGCTTTGTTTTCTTACTTTAAATCTTTCCTCCCAGGGGGTCTGCAGGAGCTGAATCATCTCCAGCGGGGATCCCAGCTCCAGCATTGCTGTGACCCGTAGCTCAGCATCTCCGCTGTTGTCATAGCATTGGCCGTGCAGCTGCGGGAGAGTAAAAGCCACGGTCGGGGCGATGTCGCTGCCAGCGCCAGCGGACCGCGGCCGCCCGGGGACAGCCTGGGCACCACGGGCTCAGCCCCGGCACTAACACCCCGCAGCCCCGCCCCGCGGTGCCGAGGCCG
>VWZW01006613.1:906985-975795 GCA_013397115.1 Edolisoma coerulescens
CAAGCGGTTCTGGAGGAGGTGGCCCGGGGTGGGATCCGGAGCTGCCGGGTGCGAGCGGCACATCCCCGCAGACACCCGCCCACCCTCCAGCGGCGGCTGTTTATAGCAGAACACGCCGATTTCACGGGCGTGGGTTTCGTCAGCCCTGCTAGAGGGTACCGCAGAGTACCGCCGAGGGATGTACACCGGGGTAAAATCAGTGAGAACTGGGATATCACGTTTCCCTGCCGCTTAAAACGCTCAGGTTAGGTTTCTAAGAAGAGCAAACACTGGCAGTTTCTCTTATTAGAAGGATAAACCCTATTAGGTTGAATCAGCAATACACTGCCTAAGCACGGAATTGGAATTTTTTCCAGGGGAAAAAAAAATCAAACCAAATCCGTTGTCCAGCAAAACCAGCCGATGAAGGCAGAAAGCACACATTTATCGTTAGTTTGTGAGGCGACCAGATCTATCGGTGTGGTGACACAGCTCAGGGCTGCCTTCTGTGACACACGTGTACCTGTGCGGGAGAGGAAAGCGTTTCCGACGCGGGTGCGAGAAGCAGGACAGGTGCCTGCCGCGGCTCTGTCACTGCTTTTAGACACGTGTCTGCACCGGGCTCTGCTGTGCAGAAAGTCAGTCAGGTTAGCTTAGGGCAAAGGCTGATGCAGTTTGTCTGCTTCTAATTTAGGCAATACGCAGTTAACTCTCCTCACTGAGCAGCCTGGAACACCAGCCAAATGGGTTGATTCACTTTTTTTTTAATGTTTATGCTACTGGAATTAGAAATTAAAATAGTAGTCTCCCTCTCCACCTGGTCTGCTTCATCTTCTGCTCTAATGTTTTTGGTGGCATAACTATCCACTAGACCCTCCCCAGAAAGGGAGCAGGTGATGCATGGTGCAGCTGGGGTTGGAGGATGCTGCTGCCCTGTTCCTGAGGGACACGGCCCTGCTGAGAGCCTGCAGCTTCTGCCTGCACCAGGAGGATACTGGCAGGTCACCCACCAGCATACAGCGGGTGAGATTGCACAGGGCTTGTCCTGGCTGTGATCAGGCAGTGGGACTGCTCGGTCCTGCAGTGCTGCCGCTGCCCTTGGACACATCTGCTCCATCTTCCCCACTCCATGCACAGCAGTGCCAGTGCCTCTCTCCTGACTCACTCATAACACACTCTGTGCATGCACTGCTCAGGTCACAGTCACAAGTCACCCCTGCAAAGGAACCTTTGTGAAACATCCCTAAGAAATTCAACTTTATTGTCACGGCCAGTGGGATGGAGATTTTCAGAGATTACAGCAAGTCAGCTATCATGACTGGTGATCCCCAAGGCTATTTTAATAAAAATAATGAATATAAACGATCACTTTAAAATAGCTTCCTTCCCAAAAGCCTGCAGAAAGTTTCCCTTTCACTTCTTGTTGGTTCAATACCACTGAAACAGCCAATGAGATAGCAAAGCGCCTCAGCGGAGCACAGTTGCTTGGTTAGAGAGCAGGAGAAATGAACTCTGAATTCAGGTCATTTTTAGATGGCAGAATTTGGGGAAGGAAGGAAAAACCCACGGTCTCCTATATGTAAAAGAATCAAGTGGAAAATCTCAGGCTGCCTGTGCTTACCCATGCACAGGTTAGAAGCTGATCCCAGAATAGCTCTTTCAGTAGCTGAATTTCCTTTGTTGCACTTTAACCTTAATAGCTCTTTAATTACTGTTCTTATTTTCAAATCACGTATACATCTGTGTCATATTAATGAATATTCATTGTCACTGGAGAGGTATTAAACACATTTTTACCTGTGTTTCCAAAGGAATAGATGCCAGCTGTGTGTACTATTATCTAATTTCATCCTGTCCTCAGCACTGTAATAGTATCAAGACCTATTAGAGAAGACTCACAGATACATAATAATAACAATGAATGGTTATTTACTTGCTTTACAGTAGCACTTAAGGATTCCTGCCAAGATCATGGCTCTGCTGTGCAAGGCTTTTTGCAGACTACGGCACAAGAGGTGGCCTCGTCTGACGTAGCTGACACCTGAAATGGGAAACAGAGCAAAGTGCTGGAGCAAGGATGTAGCAGTGGAGTATGTGGCCATTTGAGTGTCTTTTAGTTCCTTGGAGGGTTCTGCCTGACTATTGCCTTTGATGGCATGTGAGCATGCTGTGGAGCAGATAGGTATGTGTTGTAGGTATCTGCTTTGTGATTGTCTTTTCTTGACAGCAGAGGCTGCATAAATCCAGGGAAGGCCTCCTGTTGCAGCTCTCATCACACAACTGTACCAAGTGCAAGTGCATGTATGGTTAACCTGTGTGCTTGCACTAGGCCCACCAGTATCTTACACTTTCTTATCTGCCTTCATTCCTTTATAGGCTATAGATGGAGCAGAAGGCTGTCCACTGTTCAGAAAATATCAGGCTGTGCTATAATTTCAATGAGTGTGATTGAATCCCATGCTTCTTAGCTTCTCCTGGCTTCCTGCAAGGGCTGGAATGAGATTCCTCTCATGAAAAATTGCCCTGGCACTGATGCTAGCTGCGCTCCTTTCTCAAAATGTATGAGTCTGTACATGAAGTGTAGATGAAAAATTGGGAGTCTCCTGTGCTCCAGACTAGCTGGGGTGAGAAAGCATCCCATTTTCCCATGCCAGCACTGAAAGTGTTTGCCTTCTGAGACAGACACCTCTGGGTGCAATTTCGCTAGCTGGTTCCCTCCTACCCCAAGAGGTCTAGGCAGCAGCATTTCCTTGTTTCTTGTCTATGACACTGATCTAGAAGGGATAAGATCAAGCTCTTGGGTTAGCATAAAAAACCTGGGGAAAAATCCTGGGGGGAAAGTTTTCACTCTGAGCACATACATGAAAGTCTTGGGCATCAGTCCAGAAGAGGGAGGCCAGGAGTTTATAGGTCTGGGAGAGGGATCAAAGAAACATGCAGCAGCCACTTCAGAACAGGAGGAAGACGTAGACACCTCTAATAAAGACTCCTGGGAATACATGTCATCACTGGTGCCCTTGCCTTTGAGGGCAGCAGTTACCTTGACTCCTGCCAGCTGAGCTTCTGGCTGTCTCCAGACAGTTCCTGTCCAGCTGAAAGTGTGCACATCTGGGGCAGGGTGAAAGCCAGAGCAGCTGCTGGAGGGCAGGCACTTACCTGCAGAATGCAGGGGCAGGAGCTGTCCTGAGCAGCCTGGCTTTGCACTTCCACGTCAACTGAGAAAGCTTCTTGCACCCAAGCTCCAGGCACGCAACACCGGCCTGCATGTGGCCATGCCTGGGTGGCATCCAGGGAAAAATCACCCCAGCAGCCATTTCCAGATTTCTCTTTGTATTGCCCAAGAGTCAGGAAAAGGATAAGAAGAAAGCTACCGGTACAACACCTTCTTACAAGCAAGTGAACTGGGGAGACAGACTCTGCTTTTTTCCCTTACCAGCCAGGAACCCTAGCCGAGGGCTTGGTGCAATAATGATTGCCCTAGAACTGAAATAATGTGTTTCTCTTCCCCAGCATGAAGAAAGACTGTCCTTTTCTGTGGTGTCCAAGACAGCTGCAGCTCTCAGGGGTTTTTATAGCCCACGGCAGGCACAGCTGTGTCTCCCTAGGCACTTCTGGTCTGAGGTTTCTCAACAGGGTTTGGCAAAGCTGGTGCCAGCACCCAGTTGGCATATGGGGCACCAGGAAGCAGCTTTCCTGAACTGCTCTGGTTTTGGATATTTTTTTTTTTTGGTCAGATGACGGATCACCTCCTGGCTAGAGGAGCAGGATAAAACCACGAGAACACTGCAGGCCATTTGCGTGGCCCCACAGGCCACCATCTCCTCCAGTGGTACGAGGGCAGCCTGACTTCAGAGAGGAGCTGTGAAGGCTGAGGAGTGCCCCTGCTGGTGGATGCATCGGCAATCAGTGCTTGCCATCTGCTGGGAGGCAATCAGCCTGACAGGAGACACTTGCATGTAGGAAAAGGAGAAAATGTGCCAGTGGTCCCTGAAGAGCTGGATGGCATTTGGGCTTGCAGAGAGAGCAGGAAGAGTATCCTCTGAGGAGGGTAAGCACAAAGCAGTCAGGAAGCTCCGGTCTTGGGCACATGAGGGCTGACAGAACCCACTGCAGGATTTTAACATGCTAATACCCACCTTGAGCCCTCCTTGGAGGTGCCTAACCCCATTGCAGAGGTGGCAGAAGGCAGTAGGTATTTGTGTAACTAACGAATCTCAACACATTCGTTGGTAGCACTGAGCAGAGCCCTGGTGTGGTGGCATCTCACATTTCCACAGCACAATGTGCCAGTGTCTGTCAAGCTGCCTGTGTGCTGTTCACAGCATATGCCACTCCTGTCACAGCCTCCCTCCCCAATCCCCACAGCACCGAGATACTGCCCTGCCTTTGACATATTCTCAGGATTCAGCCATTTGTTGTGCCACCAGCACATCCAGCCTGACTGGCATGGAACATCCCGCTCCTGGGAACACACTGAAGAGTGCTCAGTCTTCCCAATGAGATTTTATTAATGTCTAGGAGGATATAATCAGATTTCCAGCACAAGGTCTTGAAGAGCTGGTCTACTGATAGATGGACTAAACCTTCCCTTGCAGTACAGGTATTGGTACCCCAGGTGCAAGTTATATCACTATATTGTAAAGTGTTGATTGTATTATTAAGAGCAGCATCAACCTTCTGGGGCTGCTATCCCACTGCTGCACTGAACGAGATGGTGCACAACAGGAGCAAAGTTGGGGAAAGCTCTGGGATGTTACTGGTATGGAAACCACCACAGGAACCTGACAGTGTAAGGACTGTGTTCTTGCCCTTTTAATTCAGAAAGATAAGAAACAAAAGTGGCAGCATCAAATGTCTTTAATTCTCTGTATTTCATGATAGAGGATGCCCAAACTCCTATTAGGAATCCACATATTTCTGGAAGGCAGCAGTTTCAAATTACAGTTTTTCTCCCTAGCAGACCCTGGCTGCAAGCCAACACGAAGTGAGCAATTTGGGCACATCTGCATAAGAAGGGGGTGCAGGACCTTCCTTCTCCCGTCTCTGTCTCAAACTGCAGACACTTTTCTTCAGTGACAACACCATTTTAAGCAGCAAGTAGTTCAGGCACTTATTTCCAGCCCTCCTGTACCTACTAGACCATCTAAATGTTACCATAGCTTTGTGGCAAACAAGATGGGGAAAATGATCCAGGTCAAAATAAATGCAGCAAGAGTTTCCCCACAAAAAATAGCATCTCAGAAGAATGAGCACAGGCTGTGTGGAGGGGTAGGAGGAAGCAGGAGAGTCCCTTTATACAGTGTGGACTGGGGATCTATGCCTTGCGTAATATCAGAAGAAAAGCAGAAGAGACTGAACAAAATCAAGCAGTAGCAACAGGAGAAAGTAGTGGGCTTGGACTCTGAGTTTTTGGGTTTTTTTCCCAGATTGTTCCTATCAATTGTGCTTCACATTTGGAGCAGGGACAGAAAAATTGCTTTGACCAAGAGACTATTTCCAAACATCTCTTCCTAAATTCAGCCCAAATCTATGCTCTACTCTTTTCTGATTTCATTGTGTAATTAGGAAACTCCCCAAACAAGGGCTTACTTAGACCATGTTGTGTTGTATATAAGCTTAGTTGAAACTAGGAGCTGGGATTGGAGTGTGGGATTGTGTGGCACTCCAGGGACACTCCAGTGTAAGGATGTTCTTTTCCAAGTCTTGTCAGAATCAAACAGTCCCCCAGGAAAAGAACAAGCTTGGCAATTCCAGGTACGCTTCCAGATTGAAGATGCTCAGTAGAGTGACTCTCCTAAGGTTTTCTTCAGTAAATTATGAGGAAGGTTAGAAATAATTTCAGTCTAGTAATCCTCTAAAGGGGTCTGCAAAATCTAATGTTTGATTAGTGTCACGATCTTCAAAATCAGAAGAAACACTAGCACTAGCATGTCACACTCCGCTCCCTGAGTAGTCACGCCTGGCAGCTTCTTGCAGAGCTCCTTGGCTTTAATTTACACATTACTCCATCTAGTGGCTTTAAGGTTCCAGCCTCCACAAGTTTAAAACTCTGTCCTGGCACCAGCTGGATTTCAAACCTCTGCAGCAACTTTGCCATCACCACTTTTACCTCCATCTGTTAAGAAGAAAAGCAAACTCATTGTCAGTGAGAGCAAATACAGCTTGGACTGCAGCTGCCTAAAGTCAGTCTACTATCTTATGCTGCTTTGTCAATATAGAGATTTAAAAGTTAAATGTTACTCTGTTAATAGAGCCAGTTGAGTTTGGGCAGGAACCCTGGGACTTCCTGGATTTGAAGACAACTGACAGGTCCTAAGTCCTTGTGTTTATGTGTTAAGCCCATTTTGGAAGTCAGACTAAAACTAAAACACTCCGAGCACTGGTGCTTAGATGAACTCACTGCACAGACCCAAAGCGCTGGCCTCTGGCTGTCCTGAAGCACTCTCTGCCATGCTCATACACATTAAATTGTTCCTTCTGTCCATGTAGCCCCCTCCTCACCTTCTCTGTGCCAGTTCTGGCTTGTGTCCTCCTCCAGCTGATGTTTTCCCTGCCTTGATTCTGTCAGTGGCAGCCACAGCATGATCCCAAAGACCCCCTGCACATCCCCTGTGTGCTTGACTTTGGCTGGCAAAGGGATCTTGACTGTGATTCCCATTAAGGGGTTTGGATTCAAGCAGCCTGACCCAGGACAGTTCTGAGGGAGTGCAGCCTGCTGCTCCTCCCTGCAGACACCTTGGCTGCATGGATGTGTGCTCTTGTGATAGCATTTGAGAGACACTCCTGTCATGGGCATGGGGGGGATCTTCCCTCTGAGGAGAAGAGGGTCAGTGCACAGGACATCAGTGTGGCCTCTGGTGCCCACCACCAGCCATGGTCAGCACACCCTGAGCTGGCCCAGTGCTTGCTAACGAAGCGTTGTTCCAGGCCTCTACTCACCTGTGCAAACACCTGCCCGATGCAGGATCGGGGTCCCAGAGAGAATGGGAAATAGCAGTAATATGGCCTGCAAAGAAAAATGTTCAAAATTGTCACTCTGACAACTTGTAAAGAAACAAGCAAATATTTCATCACAGCAGCAAGGAAATGGTCTAAATATCCCCTTGCCTCTCTGACTTGTTAAAGCAGTCTCCAAATAAACTCTTTTTGCTTCAGAGCAGCAATACAGCTCTGCAGTATGCTCCCTTGTCATCTCTCCTTACTGTATGGCTCAGCTGCCAGCCTTATTTCAAAGCTGAATGTCAAGCACACTCTAAATGCTCTCCAGTCTGTCATGACGGTGTCACAATCCACTCAATTATTGCTCTTTTGGGCAGCTCTGAACCATGTGAGTGAGGGGGCATTTGGTTCAGGAGACCAACTCTAGGCTGAGGGAAAACTCCTGACTCGTGAAGCAGCTGGTGCTGATCTCTGCATCTGTTTAGTCACTGGTCCCTTCTATTGCACTCCTGACCACTGACTAGACTTAGGCTGTCTGCCCACGTGGCTGAACAGCATCTTCTCTCTCTCAGTCCCTCCTCCCCTCTCTAATATGGAGACATCTCAAGCACGCTGGGACCAGGGCTGTCACACATTAAATACTTGTATAGTACTAAGGCAAACATTCAACCTGGTTTGGGCCCAAAGCTTTGACCTCAATAAACATTTAATAACAATAATATTGGTCTTTTTTTGTAAGGTAATGTAGTCTAAAGAATTTTTGAACAAAAGCTGTGCATTATTGCTCCCTATTTACATTTGGATGATTAAGTGTTACTCATAATGGAATGGAAAATAGTTTTATTCTACTTTTCTTTCCCTTGAAATCTCTTCCTGTAATGGTTTCTTAATACATATTTAATAACATGGGAGTAAAAAGAAGCTCACTTAGGTGCATCTTTGCTGAATCGATCTGGATTGAAAGTAAGTGGATCCTTGAAAAACTTTTCCATCCTTCCCATTATATAAGTGTTGAGCTGGCAAGAAAGAGTTTATTTTTGTTAGTCAGGAGCATCACACTGAAAATGCCTCTTTGCTGTCAGAGGTGTAAAACCATAAATGCCTTCCACTCCCCAGTCCCAATTGAGAGTCTTAATTCATGCCCCAGTTTTGGTCAAAATTTTAGAGAAGCCAGTACAAATATTTTGGCCCTCTCATCCACAGGTCCATTACATTTGGATTAACTGGGGCAGCTAAAAGCTGCTGGTGGTGGATGGGACTCACAAAGACCGTGGTGTTTGCAGGAATTGTGATGCCATCGATGACGTGCTCCTTCTCCAGCCTGCGGAGTGTCCCCGAGACGGGCGGGTACAGCCGCAGCGACTCCTTCAAAACCTGGGTCAGAGATAAGCACAACAGGTCAGTTAGTTCATACACTGTAGGAAGCAGAAATAAAATTAATTACCTCCCTGTGGCCTTTCACTTTAGCTAAATGGGAGATTTTGACTTTTGAAACAGATGCTGGTGTATCTGCCTTAGACTCCTGTGGGCAAAATATATGGCTAGGTCAGCTCCTCCAGGCCTACTTCTTTCTTACAGCTGGTAAAATACAATGAAAAAGACACAAAACCCAGAAGAGATCCTGGAACAGATCTGACACCTCAAGTCAGATCAACAACTAAGCGAAAAAGTATTAGGAAGCAAACTCAAAGGGAATATCTAAGAGTGACGTCTCCTGCCCAGATGAGCTGTTCTGGGCACTGGCTGCCATGAGGGTGGGTGACTGCTCCCACCTCCTTCCCACTCTCAGCTCCTGCCTTTGTCCTGCTTCTGCTGCTTGAGGAGCTGAGCTAGGCCAGAGCTCCAAAATGACAAAAAACAACCTGGTAAAGGAAAATGAATGGGGAACGTTGAGAAAAAAATGTAATGAGACCATTTCTTTTGGTGTCAGTGAGCTGTAAGAATGGCTTATTTCATCAAAGTGAAACCTAATTAACAGTGCACACGAGCATTGCACTGAAAACGCAATTAACAGCGTGCATGCACGAGTGGACTAATGAAAAAGAAACCTGGACAAAAGGATTCAGAAGTGCCTGAACAACAGGAGAGGAGTCCCATAGTCTCTGATACTCCAGTGATGGACTGGCTCTGACCAAGGGTGACTGATTTTGGTTGTACAGATCCAAGCTTGTGCTGTTAAATAAATGGTCTGCTTTGAGAAGCTCTCATGTGATCTGTCTTAAAACTGAAAGGCTTAGATACCTCATCCTAATTGGAGCGGTATAATTGTGATGGTGTTTGGAGAAGCCTAAGGAAGCCTGCTGATTTCTGTAACCACCTAGAGTTGCCTTTTCCTCATGAGAAATAGACCTATGAAATGTATCTGCTATCAAAGCACAGTAATCTGTGGGATGGGATATGCCAAATGGTAAAACACTGTTGCTCGCCTCAGCACGCAGTTTAAAAGAAAAGGGATCATGGCAGACTACTAAAATCACAGGGCAATTTATGCAGAACAGATGCCAGGACTGTGATTCAGTCTCTCCTCAGGGCTACTGGTGTCCCCATCTCGTAAAAAAGGAAATGCAACACAAACATTGGCTAATAGCCAACCCTGGCTTTGCAGTTCATTACCAACCAGCACTTCTATACACAAGACCTCTTTTAGGACCAAACTCTTTTCCCCCACCACCCTCCACCCCCGAGTGACTGAAGAGGGTTTCAAGATTGAATAATGAAAAATTGACATTAGAAAACCCAGCCATAATTTTTGTCTATCCTCAAATCCCACTTTACGGCATATGGTGAGATCATAGCTGGAAATGCTTTAACAATAACCAAACAAAAATAGAGCTGTGAATTAGAAAAGTGTGTGGGATTCACGCACAGGTTGGGCTCAAAGTTGCACACCCTTCTTAAAATTACAGCTATTGTTTCACCATAAATAGGTAGGGATTATGCAACTCTACTCCAGCTCCCAGATTGGTAATAATTAAGGAAAGCAGTGAAGGAATCTGTAAATTTGAGGAGCATCTTTCCCAATAAGGCTGGGCTGCTGCAAATGTCTCAGGCTACCTGCTTGCTGACTCTCTCTGGGAACAAACACTATCAGGATAAAATATCAGCATTGTTTTTAAAATTTTAAAAGTGTGGGGCTCCTCCGTGACATGTCAGAGGTGCTACCAAACAGCTCTGCCTGGTACCTTACCTCACTCCCACAGTACCTGTGATAAGTAGGTGAGTTTGCCAAGATCCTCATAGTCAACGTCTCTCTTGGCACCAAGAACCTCATCCACTTCAGCCTGAGCCCTGCAGTTCAATTAAAACTTGTTAGCTGCAGATGCCTGTTTCTTGCTAGGCAAGTTGACAAATTACATTATTTTACTTTCCAGACACTGAGTTGGACTTAAACACCCATCCTCAGGCAAAATGCCTACCAATTCTCATCCAGGCATCCTGAACTTGTACCTCATATCAGGATGAGGCAATGTGCACACAGGGGAGCTGAATCAGGTAGGATTTGGGACATGTATGTATAAAGGCTTTGAAAAAAATCACCCAGGTGAGACTGAAATAATCCATCTTAAGGTTTTTCTTTTTATACATTTTGGATATATTGGTACTATGAAACTGTTTATTTTGGAAGGGAGGCTAGAATTTATTTGGAACCTATCCTATCTTTATAACAATCCTTACAATTAAGTTCACCTTGAAAATAACATCAAGCTGGGTCTGCAAATTGGAGCACACATACCTTTCCAGTATTTCAGGATGCTGACCCAGTGCCATTACTGTAAATGTCATCTGATTGGCACTGGTTTCATGACCTGATGACAACAAAATTCAGTTTAAAGGTTAGTATGGAACAATAACATGACACAAAGATGGTCTGCTAGGGTAATTGTGAACAGGAAACTTTAAATCAAACCCCAAATGTTTTATTTCAAGTATGCTGCAAATTAAAAGAAATAATTAAAAGGATGTAAAGTCTGCGTAAGGAGCTTTCAAGAATGACAAGAAAAGGACATAGCTGGCAAAGATATGACCCATCTTGCTACAGTGGTTGCGTGCAGCACCCATTAGTTACAAGCTCCCTAACAGGAGGGCCAGTGAAGTCCAGTATTTGCTTTGTCATATTATGGGACACACAGTTCTGCCAAAACAGAAGGATTTACTGGTTTTGAGGGAAAACAGAGCTTCTTGCCGTCTAACTTTGAAAGGTCTGCTTTATGTGTTAGGATGACCCTGCCTGAGCAGAGAGGTTGGACCAGAAGACCCATTTCTGACTCTGGTGTGGACACTTTTCCCTTTTTTTCATGGATAGGCATATGTGCTGTTTTAAAGCATTGCAGAAAACAGACTTCTGCAAAGATGTATTTGCTGCAATAACTTCTTTCTTGCCAAAGAACAGCATTTTGACCTCTCCTTCTTATGAATCTAAATCCTCTTGATCTGCAAAATGTTGTTTATCTCACATAATTACCAGCCCATACATTTTCTGATTGGCTTGACAGTGCCTTCTCTTACTTAGGCAAGAATGGCATTTAACCATGTGGGTGAGGTAATGCAAAGACACATGGAATATGTAAAAGATGTTTTTGGTGAGGTTTAGTGGGATCTGGGTGGAAGAGCCAGAATCCCATAAGGAATAGCCTTGCACCCCAGTGGGCAGGAGAAAGACAGAGGCTGGAAAAGAGAGTGGGAAGCCAGTGGTTGGAAAACACCAGCCTGGCATGATTTGCTGTGTTGATATCATGGAAAGAGGACAATGTATCATTTGCCTATGAGAAAATTAAGAGTTCTCTTCAGACCTCACCCAGCTGGTCCTGTGCCAGTGTAATACTGCTGTCTTCCAACCAAGAGACTCCTGGTTGCAGCAGCATCCCATGGAGTGATGATGTTAATCATGATGTTAATTATGATTAACAAGGATGTTAATCATGACCCTGTAGACAGCTCAAGAATGAGTACAGTTTTCCACATGACATATCCAAGCATTAAAATAGTTACTGACCGGCAACAAAGAAAGTGATAAAGTTATCCAGAATGTTTTCATCGTCTCTAGTTTCCTCCAGAGCTGTCAAGGTAGAAAAACAAATGGGATTAGAAAATGCCCCTGTGCCCAGCTGGACCAGCCAGAATGCTCTGCCCTGTTTGGCACATAGTGGCTGAGGTGGCATCAAGAGAGGATGCTGAGTGCGTGTTTCAGGGGTGACTCCAACCAATATTTGATCCAACACAAAGAAACAGGGAATTTTCAAAGCAACTCTCACTATCTTCAGTGTGAAAACAACTTTAAAGGAGGATCCAACTTCATATCCCCAAAACAATCCTCCCTGAATTTCATGGCAAAAGATACCACAGAGAAATTCACTCAAACAGCAAGGTGTCCCTTACCATCTCCTTTCAGTATCTGTGTAAGAATATCCAGTGTGGCTTCTTTCCCATTCTGGATGGCTTCTCTCCTGCGGTCAATGCACTCCTTCCCCACACGTCTCAACAGTCTCACACTCTCCCTGGCCTCCTTTACCAGCTTCCGTTGCCCTGGCATGAACTGAATACAGAATTTCTTGAGTCATTTTATTCCTTTTGCTGGTAAAAAATAATGTCAGTGTTATTTTACAAGTGAGCATCTTGTTTTCTGCTATATGACACTTGTCACAAAAACATTTGCTCTCCATGGAACAAACTGAATGCCCGTGGGATGAAGGGTTTGGGCTGAAATAAGAAATATTTCAATCTGTGCATGCTGATGTCATGTCTTGTCAGAGCTGATGTTTTGGGCACTGTGAGCAAAATTCCTCACCTCTCTGTGGAAAGAAACTGCAGCATGCAATGCAGAATCTCACCCCTGGTCTCAAAAAGAAAAGCAGGAGTTCTAAAAGCCTGAACTACAGCTTTCATGAGACACTGAATTAATTCTTTACTTAAACATTTCATATTACATCCATCATTTCCTAGTAGATGAATTTGGGTTGAAAATGTAATTTTTTTATGGCAAGAATGCTCAAATTTCTTCCACCCTGAGTGAAGGCTGCCATCCTTCTTGGACAAATGGCAAAAATCTCAGTTTTTTATGGGTATGAGAGTATAAAACCATATCAGAAGGAGACACATGCAGGGGGGAAGAAAAGACAAAAAAGAAGCATTAAATATTAATGTTAATTTTGCAAGTGTTTTAAAGCACTAATGAATTTTATCTTGATGCACATTGGAGGGAAAGATCTACAGATGACTGTTTACCCAACATATATAGACCTTGCACAGCTCCAGCCCATGAACTCAAGCAGGAGCAGCTGGATGTGAGGAGAGAGGACTGAAGTGAGGAGGGTACAGACCCGTATGAGGGGGATGCGTGCCTTGTTCAGTCCCTCCATAATCTTAGTCACAGCGTTTGGCAAAGGCGTCTGGTCATCGCTCAGTGCATTTACTTCCAAGCCAAAGGCTACCTGAGGGGCAGGAGAGAAAAAGGCAACTTGCTGGGGCAGGGGTGAAGGAGCAGGATAGCCTCACACCGCCGCCTTTTCCCCTAAAAATATCTCAGGCTAGATCCTACCTTGCAGGAGGCTGTGAGGGGACAGCAATATCTCTATTATGTTTTCTCCTTATTTGGGTGGATTAATAATTTACTACTGCTCTCCATTCATCCCAAATTGGTTTGCATAGAAAGGGAAAAGGCAGCCTAAGGCAGACTTCATGCTGACATGCAATGGCAATAACACAACCTCCACCCATGAAAGAGCTCTGGTGTGTCCTTTTTGGCATGGAAGGGTGGGAGGTGTGAGGCTGAAAGGACTTTTGCAAAGGGTCCCCATCCTGCAGGCCACACCTAGACCATGCAGACTCTTCCCTAACTGCCCCTTTCCCAGGCTCATCCTGAATGGAAGTGGCACAATTAGTCCTGCAGATCTTCTGGCACTGCTGGGTAAAGGTCTTTCTCCCTGCCTCCAGCTCCTGATCCCATCCTGCTGCTGATAGGCATTACTTCCATTGCTTCCTGCCAGTTGCAGAGCAAACAAGAAAGGGACAGCTGGTACCTTTCCAATGATATCCATAGTCACCCGGTTCATCATTGACAGCATGCTAAACTCTGTTTTTCCATCTGCTTTTTCCTCTAGCTTCTCCATCAGCTCCTCTGCTTTTTCATTAAAAGTTTCCATCAGACCAATCAGGTAGCTGAACAATCAATAAAGATGAGTGATGTGGGCTCTGGAGAGGACATCTTTGCTCAGGCAAAATAACCTTCATTATTTTCCATAGAAAATTCTAAAGTTTTTAAAATTTATAATTAATTTGCCTTAATACATTAAAAAGCAAACAGATAAAATGAGCTACATTCTTCTTACAGCAGCCCTGCTCTGCCCTGCCATGTAATTAACATCTGTCATGGCAAAGGGCTGTGGCCTGTGCCCATCAAGGCACATGGACTTTATCTTTGGACCCTACATACAACACAGCAAGGCACACAAGGAAACCAGACCAACCCTCTGCCTTATCTTTTCCAACAGGGTAAGGCAGCCATAACCATGCTCCAGGACACACAGCCTTGGGACCTTTCTGCCCCATTGCTGAGTTCACAGCGGTGTCACTGCTCCATGGGAAGTCTGGTCAAATCATACTAGGCATGGGAACAGTGCGCTGGATTCTAAATTAAATCTGATTTTGGCACTAATTTTTTTTTTCCATCTAAATAACAAATAATGGCAGGGAGAAGCATGACAATACAGTAAAAATAACAGCTAGATCATCCCAAAAATATTTGCCTTACCTTCGGCTGAAAGCTGGATCCATTATCCTCCGCTGCTTGCGCCAATGCTCATGGTTGCAAACAGTTACCAAGCCATTCCCTATAAACCTAGCACACAGGAAAACAAGGAAAGGAACAGTTTTAAGCAAGGAAGCCAGCTGAACCCCATGTAGTCACAAATATAAGTCTTTCACATCTACTTTCTTTTATTTTTCCCACGTGTAGGGAGCACCGTTGAGTATGCAACCATTGCATCACTGTGGACAACAACTGAACCACAGATATTTTTGCCAGGTAGGTGTGGACTGCTGAGTCCAATAAGATGCTGGTTCATTACAGCTGTTATGCAAATAATTAATATAATAACTGGCTTATTATATTTTTAAAAGCTTCATAATAACAAAGAAAAATTCCCTTTTTTTGGAATTAAGTTTAGGAGCTGCAAACTGCCATAACTTATGGAGTGCTCTAAAATCAGTGCGCTAAAATCTGAGAGGTTTGATGATGGTCTTGAGAAGACTGCTCTGAGACTAACAGAACATCCCCAGATGAAAAAAGATACATGATCAAGGTAAAACAAAATCCAACACATCTCCTCTCTGACTGGGAAGACAATTGACTTGACATATAGTTTAATAGGTACATGCTGCTTACATATGTCTGGAATTAGAAATTAATCCCCACACTAAGGTAAATGGTCTGAGTCAAAATGTCATGCCTGTGATATTATTAATCTTGCACTTATTTTCAGATCACTTCAGTGGCTTCAGACGGGTTTTGCCTACCTCTCACCAAACAGGCTGAAGAGACTACCATACACCGTTGGATCCTTTGGGTGCTGTGGTGACATCAAGAACTCCTAAAATCAAACCTTAGATCAGTGAATACTGAGTGCAATCCTTTTCCCAGACAAAACACGAAATTTCACTCACTATGTACTCTCTTCCTTCTGCAGCAATAGTCTGAAGAGTAGATGAATTATTTGGTGTGCCCTGATTCCCCAGTTCCTGTGCTGCTAGCTTGCTTTGCATGCCTCTAGCACTTTTTTGCCCAGTGACCTGAAATCTCACTCTGTTGTAATTGCAAAGATTTAGAGAAAGGAATTTGGTCTCTTGTGCTTCATTCGAGATACTAAGCTCTTGCAGAGAGTTTGCTTTTCACAAGTGGTAAATGTTTGCTATACGTGCTGTTCAAATAAAAGTAACAAAATAAATTAACTGATCAAGAAAAAGATAAATCAGGACAGCCCAGAGAGCAAAGCACCTCATCCTCCTAACCCAGGCACAGATTGGCTGCTCTGTGCTGATCTGATCATCAGACACCAGCTCTCCCCTTATGGAGGAATGGGCTGATCCCCACTATTGATTTGGCTTTATTTTTCAGTACCTTCACTCCTTCAGGACTCACAATCAATAGTGAGATTCTGTGAAAGGCATTAATTCGTACAACAGGTCCATATTTCTCTGCCCTGTAAGAAGAGAAAATTAAAGGAAAGAGAATTATGGTACAAACTACCAACATGTAACAGTTCAGACCTAACAACCTCGAAGGACCAGAGCACATTGCAGTGGGAACTACCACAGTCCCCAGCAAACAAAGCCATTAAGAGAATCACAGAAGGACAGAATCATCAAGGTTGCAAGAGACCTTCTGCAAGAGAGATCATCTGGTCCAACTGTCAACCCGTCACCACCATAATCACCCCAAAACCATATCCCAAAGTGCCACATCCAGACACCTCCTGAACATTTCCACAAATGGTTACTCCACCACCATCCTGGGCAGCTTATTCCAATGGCTAACCTTTCAGTGAAAAAGTTTTTTCTAATATCTAATCTGAGCTGAAAGATCAATGCTCCCTCTCTAGCTCCTCTACCAACCTTCCGAATTATGCTAATTATGTAATTCAGGGTCTCTGTGCCTTGATTTCTCCGTCTGTGCTACAGAACTACCCCATTCAATGTTATTGATGTGCCTCAACTTACCACTGCAGGAAGAGATCCGGCGTAAACTCCCGTTTCCTCAGCATTCTCCATATGACTGGCAGGTGTCCAAAAAAAAAGCTGCAGAATATGAAGGTTAAGAGTGTCATGAGGATACCAACATAGGGTTTTGTATGGATTGCAATCCTTGTTGCTCAGTGGGTGTTCATGTTTTCCTCATAAGGGAAGATGCAAATAACTCTGAGCTGTGCTAATGCCCAGCCCTCACCAAGCTGGTAAACTGGGGACCAAAGACAGGCTGGTGCTTGCATGAAGTCAGGAAGACCAGTACAGAGAGGAAGGATGAGGTCTTTTTTTATGCTGTATTATAGGAGACGTTTGGGTCTGTGTGGGAGCCCTCCAGGAATTGCTTTGCTCTTTGCCTGGCTGACTGAATCTCAGCTGCAGCTGTTACATTGCTATATGTGAAACAGACTTTTGCATTAAATACTCTTTAATACATGCTCATCCCTGGTAAGTGTAACTTCATTTCTGTCAATGGATTTCTGTTAAGGGAAATTAGGAACCATCTCCTTCTGTCCAAAACCATGTCATTTCAAATATTGAGGAGGATAATCACTGGTTAATATGGAAACTGAAGACATTAATAAAAATGTTAACTCTTCAAATACAATAGCTGCATTAAAAACTTAGAGATCAATTCCTTCAGCTGTGAGTGGCGAATTCCCACTGGCTTTGCATAAATCTGGGGGAAGATTTGGCCAAGCTCCTTGCTAAATGAAGCAAGCTGCACTCAAGATCTGTTTTCCATTTGAGAGACAGAGAGCCAAGCTATCATCCTTTTCAGTATAAATAAGCTATGGGGTAAAAACAGGCTCTTGTTTTATTACTGTTGGAACTGGGAGGTGCTTAAAATAACAAGATCTCAACAAAGTTACTCAACATCTACAGAAACTTTTAATTCTCCACTTGTTTGACTCCTCCACTGTAACTGGATTCCAAAAGGATGTGAAAGCCCCAAATACAACACAAGTCCTTTGTTAGCTCTGGAAACTGCTCTATCTGCAGCACAGGAAACAAGGTCCACTCATGGCTCCTTTTGTGCGCCATCACTCTAAGGTGTTACTTCACACCTCAAAATGAACCTAAGGACAAGCAGGTTCAGGTATGACAAGATCATCCTCTCTCTAGTCCTTGGTATCCGACCCTGATTACACAAGTAGGCTGAAGCCTGGAGGTGGTGTCCCTGTAAGGCTGTGTATGAGTGCTCTTCCTGTGGCATGCTATGGAGGGCATGTGCACCCACAGGTGAGGTTAAACGGGAGGCCCGCACACTCCTGCAGGAACCATGACTCCTTCTGACAGTGCTGCCACTGCCTTGCTGGCAGCTTTCTCACTGCCCTTTATCACTTATGACATTTTTATTTATTTTTGGCAGAAACCAAACACTTGGCTTATGAAGGAGAGCACGGAAGGTGCCTGGTGGAGTTAGTGTCAATGTGCCTCCTGGAGCAGTGTGGGGCGGCTGGCGCTGCTGGTCCCTCCTGCATGGCTGCTGCTGCTGCTGCCAGGTCCCTCTTCAGGGTCATGAGCAAAGGCACAGCTCCGGTGGGCGACTCTAAAGCGCCCCTTCACGCCGCTGTGGCCACCCGGGAGATGCAGGTCAGGACACGCAGCCCCGGCCAGCCAGGCCGTGCTGCCGAGCAGGCTGGCGGGATCCCCAGCGATGCCGGGCGGGAAGCGGGCCCACGGGAGCGCTGTGCCCGGCCTGCCTGACCCCTCGCCGCTGCCCTTGCCCGCACCCACCAGGCCCAGCCCGGCCCACGGACACCGGCTGGAGGGTTATTTACTGCTCTGACGCTGTCTCGGCTCCAGCCAGGCGGGGAGCGCTCTGCGGAGACACCGGGCCGGCCCCGCCGCCGCCTCGCCGGCCCGGCCAGCCCCTTACCTCTCCCGCGGGGGGCCGGGGATGCAGTCGTACTTGGCGTGGATGTACCGCACGTAGCAGCAGTACAGGACGAAGGCCAGGAGGGAGAGGGCCAGCAGGAGCCCCCCCGCCGCCCACAGCACCTCCATCCCCGCCGCTGCCAGCGCCTCCCCCCGCACCGAGCAAAGGGCGGCCGGGGCGGGCCGGGAGAGGCCCCGGCTGCGGGCGGGGACGGCCCCGCTTAAAGAGCCCGGCGGCGGCGGCCGGGGCTGAGAGCCCGGTGCCGCTGAGATACACCCGCACGGCGTGTGCCCACGGGGGTGTGTACGTGTGTGTACAAGGTCCAGGGGAGGACACGAGGATGCTCAGAGGGCTGGAGCACCTCTCCTACGAAGCCAGGCTGAGACAGTCGGAGCTGTTCAGCCCGGAGAATAGAAGGCTTCCGGGAGAGCTTATTGCAGGGGCTGCAAGAGAGCTGGAGAGGGACTTGTTTCAAGGGCATGTAGTGATACGACAACGGGGAATGGCTTTGGACTTAAAGAATGTAGATCTATATTAGATATTAGGAATAAATTCTTTACTGTGAGGATAGTGAGGCACTGGAACTGGTTGCCCAGAGAAGTTGTGGGTGCCCCCTCCCTGGAAGTGTTCAAGATCAGGTTGAATGGGGCTTTGAGCCATTCTGGTCCCTTCCAACCCCAACTATTCTATAATTCTGTGATATGGATAGGTGTGTGTATATGTATGGATATATGCTTTCCTGGGTGGAGATGATGCTTTGCACCAGTGCATGAGGAGGTCCGGAAGGATGCTGCACCTTAGTCCAGCAGTCTTCCAATCACTGCAACAACCTCCACAGTCTCCTATAAACCCTCCCCTTCTTCCTTCCTCCTCAGAGACTTGCTAGGTCACTACCAATGCTGCAGTGGGTTGTGCCCACTCCATCCCTCTGAAGGTTGCCTATCTTTCATGCAGGGTGGCTGACACTCTTCTCCACCATTCCCACAGCAGGAGAAGCAGAAGCAGAATCCCTGCAGCCCCGCTATGCCCAAAGGAAAACAAGCACAGCACCTGCCAATCAGACTTTCACAGGATAGCACCATTACACGCTCCTCTGCACAAGCTTTGCTCAGCCTTCTGGAGGTGGTATACCAAGCTACCTGGAAGTTTATCATGTGTATTTTTCACCTCTGGGTCTCTGCCTTGTTTGGCAGCACCATAGGAGACACTGTTGGAGTTTCCATCCCATTTCCAATGGGGTGTATTTTCCCTTCATCCCTCCCCCAGCAGCTCCCATACGGCCATGCCTCTCTGCAGAAGGAGAGAGAGGATGTAACTCATGGCACCCCCTGTTTTTGCCCATCTGATGCATCAATCATCTGCCAGGGACCTCCAAGAGTCAGCTCGCTACAGTTTCCAAGTGGAAACTGACTGTGCTAGAAGGCCACAATCTGCAGGTTTTCCTTGGTTTTCTTACGTCTTTTATGCTGGAGTTTGAGACTAGCAGATCAGACAGAGCAGGGGAAGACTATCAAAACAACCACAGCATGTGCTGATGTAAGGTGAGAGACTAAATTTTTGTTTCAAAACATAAATAATTTTGAATGGGCTGTTAGTGACAGAGGAAGAGGGGAGTCAATGGTGATGGGAATTTAAGGAGCACTTAAATTTTATCTGTTATTTATGCTGTTTTGCTCTGTGGTTCTGTGCCCATGTATCCCTCAGAGCAACTTAGTGGCTCACATGTACTGGTCACCTTCAACTAAACCTGCCATGGAAACACAGATCACAAAATGCTGGAAAACCAGAGCAGATTAAAGGAATTGAACTAGCTGTGTAGTGTGAGCTAGGCTAAAGAAAGGTTTGGAATCACAGACCTTAGAGGGTGACAGGGATTTTCTTTTGAAGTCCCCAGGAACCAGCACCTCTCCTGGTAGGCATGGCTGGAGCCTGCCCATGTCTGGGTCACAACAGCCCAGGAGGCCCTGGAGAGGCAGAAGGACCAGAAACTCATCAGAAAACTGTGGAAGCTGTTAAAACCCCTCAGGAGCTCCTGAGCTTTTTCTTTTGGCTGGCCACCATGTTCAGCAGAGGGGAGGGAAAAAACACTTGAATTACCCTTTGGGAACAAATACATCTGACCACTTCATCTCCAGCCTGCAGGTAGGCAGAGCTGCTGCAGAGCTCCAGGGAACATGCTTGGAGGCCAGCATTGCTCTTCTGGCTTCACATCACATAGCAGAAGGGTTTGGTAGTAACATCACACAATGACCTCAGAGAAACAGTGTCTCTTAATAACAGTGAAATGGTACAGAATACTAGAAACCAGAGTCTCCAGCTGTTACAATGTAACACAATGGAGGAAAAGCTGGTGGTATTTTTTAAAATATTATTTGGCATTCTGTTACATTCAATGTTAATTTTCCTTCAATGTTACATTGATTTTTCTTGACCTGGTAGTTCCTCCTTTGGTTTAAAATAATTGCCTAACAACTCTTAATTATTTCCCCCTCTGTTTTGAGTACATATTCCCAAAGACCATCATTATTATCTGTTGTTTTTGTTTATCTTAATTGAAACTACTTTTTTCTTTTTTTCCTGTTAAGGCTGTGGTTTTAAAATTGCTTGTTTTCAGAAAAAAGCTACCATTCCTTCCCACTGGTCAGCCAGTACATATGATACCATGGTATGAATATCCATCACTAGGAAAGACATAGCTGATAGCAAGAATAGCATCACCCAGCAAAAGTTTAAAAACTAAAGCTAGCTGATGTTTAAAAACTAAAGCTAGCTGATGAAGCCATGTCTTTAAAGATATTCAATGACCTTTCTGATGAAACATTGGGTTTCTGAGTTTCATCAATGTTTTTTCAGCATACTTCAGGAATAGATTGTAACTATCTGTAAGTTGTTCTTTCATTTGGAATCAGTCTCAGAATAATTCCTGTGAAAAATTCCTGCTTGTATCTTGTTTGTAAGCAGCTCACTGGGAAGTGATAAAATATTTGGTATTTTATACATTTCTGATGGGAAAGAGAGGCTATGTGATACAGTTCTGATCCCTGAGTAGATCAGGTAAGCTCTCAAAATTCTCAGGCAATTATAATTATCAGCTGATAACTCCCCCAAGTATTCAGCCTGGGTACGCTGCAGAAATTATCTTATTTTCCATGTTTTAAAGATGAACTTTTATAAAAACTTTTGTTTGTGTTCCAGCAAACTTTAATACAACCCTCTGTTTGTATTCTAACGTGTTTCTGTACCCTTGAGTGAAGGACACGATCCCAAGGAACTCTTGTGTTTATGATCTGCCCGGGAGCCCCGCGCTGCCCTGGGAGGGCTGAGCTTCCCCGTGTGTCCCCGCGCTGCCGGGGACGGAGCTGCCACCGCCTGGACGCTCTGCCAACCTGCACATTCCCGCAAACACGAGCAGCAAGAGAGATTTGGGAGCCGATCAGAAGAGCAGACAACTGGGAACTCTTAACAGGGGAAGTTCCGAGGTGAATTTGAAAAGTTGATGAGACATAAGGTTGGTCCGAAGTCCCGCTCTCTTATGCTTGGCTTTTGGTGGCTATTTAGGTTTCAAAACACACTCTGCTCTCTCCCTGAAGGTGCAGCATCGTTTAAGCTGTAAGTGAGGACAGCAAGGAGAAGGCACAGCACAGGCAGCTTTTGTGCTGGGAAATGCCTTCAGCAGCACACAAATACCCAGAGGGTTGGGCGTCCTGGTCACTCAGAATTTGCCATGGCAGATGTGCACAGGAAAACTCTCATAAAAAGTTTATAATAATAATAATAAAAGAGTTGATCTACAACCAGTTGTTTTGCCACAGATTACGCTGGATACAGGAGTCAAACTTTGCAAAACAAAATCTGTAGTGGGTTAGATGTTACTTACCCAACATTGCCAAATACAGACCTTTGCAGTGATTTTCATCCCGAGTCAGTTGTCCCCCAGCCCACATACACTGAGGTCCTGATCTTTCTCAGTCAATAAAATTTTCCAGCATGGAGTGGGCAAGTAAGTGGCAAGATGTTAATAACAACAAAAACAGTCTAAGGGTCACCCTGCCTGCCAGCCAGGGGTGGTGGCAATCACCCCCAGCAATATCCAAGATATATGTGGCCTCTGCTTGTTCTCAGGAGGTTCAAATGGACTAAAGCAGGTAACTAATAGTTAAATTAGAAAAAGAGTACTTAATACTCAGAAAATGATGGTGAAATTCCCGCCTAATTTGCCTATGGCAGACATCCTGGAATCAATTCCTTTAGGGTAAATTTTATTGTGCAGGTCTTTTTTTCTACCCAGAAGTTTTGAAGTGTAACTATGACCAAGATTACCCTTAAAATCTCCCAGACGGAGCTAGCTGAAATTTGGCTAAGGAGCCAAAAGAAGCGGAAGAGGAATTTGGAAAAAGAAAGATTGTATCTCCACCTTCCATTTCCTTCCAGCCCCCTAGTCCCACCAGCTCAATAGGTTCCAACTCTTTTAACAGAAGAATTTACAAAGTACTCTCCTGTTCCCTGAATGTTTTGATGTGCCTGAAGTGAATCTCTGCACTTGAAACAAATGAATTTGCAACTTCACTGCAATGGGAAAGGCCTAATAATGGTCTGGTGCCTGATGGCATTTGTAGGTTTTCAAACAAAATGAGAGTAGTACTTCTCAAAAGGCACTTTATACATCTGTTCCCCCTTTATACTTCATAAGGAGTAGGGAGAAATACTTTTTTTTGGATCATCTGGTTTTGTATATTGAAGGTGTTCTTTAATATCAAAAAGAATTTAATGAGAATTTATCAGAAAGTTCAGGAAAAATATTTAAACAATTAATTTACTCTATACACGTTTTAGGCTGAAGAAGATACTGTCAACTTGAAATTGGGGAATTAACATAAATATCCACAGTAAGAGCTTTAGATACCAGGTTTTGCTTGTGAACTTTTCTGGACAAACTGGTCATTTCACATTTGAGTTTTTTGGGGGTTTTCTTGACTTTCTCATGTTCTTGTGTGAGCAGCAAGACAAAACCTATCAAGATACACCAGGGAAAACAAATAACCAGGCAAAATGCTTTCATAAGAGAACATATGTCTCTAATCACCACTCAGGTGAAAAACACATTTCAGACAAAATAAAGTTGCCTTTGTTTGCTTTTTTTTTTTAATATCCTCTAAAAATGGGTAAATATTACAGGATTATTGCCCCAGTGCATTACCTCTTGTCTAGTCATTCACACCTGTGAAAAACTGAATGAAAAAACATGTGCCTTCATAAAGTTTGGGAAAGTGGAGAAACATGTACAAAGTATCTTCAGAGTTAAGCTGGATAATGATCCCGTTCATATAAAAGGGACACATTTTCAATCCTGTTCATGTAAAAGGGGTCAGATTTTCTTTTCACCTAGGCTAAAGTAAACTGCAGAAATATTTTCCATGCAGTACGTTATGATTTCTTCTAAATTATCTGATTTCGCTTATCCTTGATGACCCATGGGTTTATACCAATAAAAAGCATTACAGAAAACTAATTTTCCTTTAAACTAGTGAGTGGAAAGTTGAAAGAGTTTATACTTTAGTGATTTTCAAAGAAAGGCACAGATTTAGAAAGGCACATCCTTAGAAACCTAAGCTCAGAGCTGCAGGTGGCAAAGCAAGGCAAACAACGCAAATGCTTCCATAAGAGTGAAACATGGTCATTTGGGAATTTTTTTCTTTTTTTTTTGACAAAACATTGTGAAGCACAGCTGAGGAATGCTGTATTTTGAAATGGGAAAGGGCAACAGGATGCATCTCTTTTCTGATCTGTAAAGGCTGATGTTTGGGAGTTTCTTCCTACAAAAAACCACATAGAAATGCAGTCCCTGCCCACAACATACTCATTTCAGTGCTTCATTTTACTTTTTTTGCCCTCTGAGGCAGATGCATGAGGACATGAAGAAAACATAAGATTACTTTAAACAGATGCAGCATCCTCAAGGCAGGGCACACCCTCCTCAATATTGCAGCTGGTTTAGAGGGTTGGACAAGAAAGGGGTGCCCAAGTCCCTCAGCTGCCTTCCCCAGCTCTTCTGTCACCAGTCTGTCACCTCCTCCCGGCTGCACTCCACACCAGCATCCTCCTCGTGCGAGCAGTTGTGCGTGCCGACATCGGCGTGGGAGCACTCCAGCAGCGTCCTCTCCTGCCCGGAGCACTGCACATCATCCAGAAGAATGCGGAGGGAGCTCCCTGCCCCAAATTCTGCCTTCTTGGTGGCCCGCACCACGTAGGGGAAGCCGAGCTGGCGGCACACCACGGCGGCGGCGGGCAGGCTCCAGCCATCGTCGCACACCGTGCCCCACTCGCCGCCGATGAACACCTCCACCCTGCCGCGGCCGCGGCCCCGCCGGCCCTGCCGCACCAGCCGCACGGCGCCTTCGGCAGGCGGCCGCTTCTTCCCGCGCTGCCCCCTCTTCTCTCCGCCCTTGCCGGGCTCGGGCGCTGCTGTGCTGGCCGGCCTCACTCGGTCCCCTGGCGGCGGTGGCGCTGGGCCCGCCCCGTCCACTGCCGCCGTGCGCGGGGTTCGGGGCTCCGGGACGCCTCCCCACGGGGCCTCGGTCGTGGTCTTCGGCCGGGGAGCCGGTGTTGGTGTTTTCATAATAAACTCTGTTGGGGGAAAAGCCAGAAAACCATGAGTCTGGGCAATGCTCGAAGACAACTGTACGAAACCAGTGCTGATTTTTTGACTTATTTAACTAATTTATTGGATTTGCCTGCTTGGTCCTGTTGAGAAGCAACAACACTTAGTGACCCGGTATTTCCTCAGTGAAAAATGTCGGCTGCTGTTAGTTAGCAGAGAGGACTGCAGGGGTGAATGCCAACTCGCGAGCCTCTCCCAAAAAGGGAGCTCTGAGCGGTTTGTTGGCAAACATCAGCCTGGCCCTTAAAGGGTGAGTGCTGGAGTTTCAAAGTCAGGAGAGGAGCTCTTCACCAGATCCTAGTGAAGAGCTGCCGAAAGCATTTTACAGACAGGCACTATTTCTGCTCTTCTCTTCGTTACTAAGGATTGGATCATTACCAGAGGAGAGCGTGGCCTCCCCACTGGGCCAGATGCTTTATTCAGAGGAGCTGGAATCAGGAACATTCAAAATCAATTCTCTCTGGCAACTGGAATGTGCAAGAGGAACAGAGTTGCCAGGACAACACATAAAACAGGATTTGGGGTTGGGTTTGTTCTTCCTTATGAAAAGAAAGAAAAAAATAAAAGAGCCTTGAACTCTGAAGAGATGAAAATTCTTTACTGTCACAGTTTCCAGGCGTTACTGGACTTGCTTATTCACATGTGCTTTATTTTTAGCTTCAAAATAAGTTTTAGTTTGCCAGAAGGAAGCAATTCAGAATTTCATGGGATAACATTCAACAGAGCTGGGACAGTGTCACAGACATTTGTAAAGACATCATGATTTTTTGAATTATATCCCAGATTTATCCACTCTCATTCATCATTTGCTTTGTAGTACAGAGAGGAGGAAAAATATCACTGTCTTATTTATGCTTAGTATCTATTGCCCCCAAAAGACAAACCCTTGCAGTGGTCCATGTTTTCCCAAATAATGCTCTTTGAAAAGGAATTGTATTCATGACATGAAAATATTTCCTTTCTTTGGAAGCTGAGGTTCTCAAGGCAAGAAACAGATTTCAAGGCCTTACCTGTGCACAGCTCATTTGCTGGAGCCTGATCTGGCAAAGCACTAAAAACCCCTGGAACTCATAGAATATTGTGTAGGACTGCATGAAAGCTAATGGTCACCTGGGAGTGCTTTTCACCCCACTGGATCAAGTTGTCATTATATAATACTCTTTGTTAAAATATTTATTACATACACTTCCAAAAAATGCACTCATAGCTAATACAAGGCACATGCTCTGGTGATTCTGTTACATTCAGACTAAATACTAACCAAAACAATAAATATTTATAGCTACACATCCTTGTTTGCATGCTTCTGAATCAAAATGGTGGTGTTTATTTTTCACCAAAAAGTGAGTGTAGTTCTTGAGACACTTGGTAGAATCTCTCTCACCATTTCTAAGTTTTAATTTATGATGAAAACTACCTTGTAAACAAGCCCAAAAGATTTAGTTGTAAGTATAGTTTAAAAATCTGAACTTTGCACTTGCATAGAGAATAGTGCATAAGCAGAAACACAAAAATGGTTGAGCATGAACCAAGTTACTAATATTTGGAAACTGCCTGCACAGCTAGAAAAGGAGAACATCTCTGAAGATGTGCTGAGTGCTCAGGCATGTCAGCAGCTAGCCTTAGAGTTTGTTCCACCTTAAAGACTCAATGTTGCAAGGTGCTGAGTGCCCTCATTATTCCCTGAAGCCAAAGCTATAGGAACTGTTAGTGACTCAAATGCAATGTAACGTGATTAATATAATTAAAAATTAAATAAAAGTATCCCAAGTTTAGAGTTCCTGCAGTACCATTGGCTTTGTAACAAAGTTCATGGACTATGCTGAGCCAGAAGGGAATTTTTAGAGTACTGCCTAGGTACTTACATGTGTAAATTAAATGCACAGGGGAAAAGAACAGTGATACTGCCTAGTTTACTTTTGAGATCCTAATATCATGTTTAGGTTTTTGCACTTCACATAAATAGTGCTTGGCTTGCTGCAGATTCACCACCACAGACTACTCCAGCTTCAGCAGTCCAATACTTCATGCAGCATGAAGCAATCAAAAAGCCCTGGAGGGTTTGGGTAAGCCGAAAGTTCACCTCATTGTGTGATCACTGACTCTTTTGGGAACATTTTCTCATCCCATATTTTCTCACTTTGTACTAACAGTGACTCAGTCCTCATCTTGCTCAATGAGCTGCTTCCCAACCCTTTACCCATCGTATCCCCCCCACTACCTGAAGCTACTGCGAAAAATCACTTGTCACTGAAAAGCACTATTGAGCACAGGGTCTCTGGACAGGAACTGTTACAGGGAAATCAAGCTGGCAGTAATGAAACGTGCACAATGTAGCATGAAAAAGGGAGAATGAACAGGGTCAGAAACTATAAAGCAAATTTCATGTGGCTAGGAAAGGGGAAATACTTTATGACTTATTTGAACCAAATCTTCAGATCCAAAACAGCTGGAAAGATTTAATTTTGAAGATACTCTAAAGAGTGAAGTTCTGGGTGGTCTTCACATGTGGACAGATAGTGCAAGTCTGGAGTTTGTATCTAACTGCCAGCTAACGTGAACCAATAATAAAGAGCAAGAGTTACACTCACTCTCCTTTGGCACAAACCGGATGCGCTTGCTTTTGACTTTCACTGGCGATGGCTCAACTCGGCATTTTCCTGGTGGTGCTCTCCTTGAAAAAAAGGGACACATACACTGCACGATTAATTCCTTTCTTCTGGCATCACAACACTTTGCTTCCCATTGCTCGTCTAAGAACATAATGCTTATTGGAAAAAAAAGAAATGTCTGTTTAAATGATGCAGCTAATCGCTTATGGTAGAAAACATAACTAAACAATCATAGATCGCCATTGATGAAAGTCCAAAAATTCACAAGGCAGTGGAGTCCTCTGGCTGTGTTCTCAGTTGCCACTATTGAAGCCATTAAGGAAATAAAACATTGGCAGATTCAAGCACTACAGAAAGAGATTAATCAAACTGAAAATAAAAATTACAGAACTAGACAGTCTATGTTAAACATCTGACACAAAGGTCACGCGTACGGAAGATTTCAAACTGTTTTCACGGAAGCAAAATAACACACTATTATTCATACAGAAAGCCCAAACAAATGTCGTGCCAAAAATGCATTAATTTCAGAAAAGAACTCCAAGTGTCTCCTCCAGAGGCTCTCTCTTAGTATGGTGCATTATTTTGACACAAATTAGTTTGCCATAGAGGTGTATCTCACTTCTGGGAAGTCACATCTGGTTCATCACCACTTTTTCCTATGACGGCTGTCTTGTTAATCCTCAGATTTCTTCAGGGGTTTTCAAATTGGTTAAAAAATGCATGATGTTTGCATTTGGAGGGTATAACTCCTGTGCAATTAGGATTGTTTGCATTTGCATTTCTGTGGAAGGCAGAGAGCTCTCTCAACTAGCTACAAAATGATGTTCCCTACTTTTATGAATTTTCCAATGAATTTTTTTGGTACTCTGAACATGAACTAAACTTCTTTTCAAACTTAAACTTATGACTTGTGTTTGACTTCTGCTTTCTTTATTTTTGCAAAGGTTGCCTAATACCAGCTTCTTAATACATAGTTTACAGGAACTCTTCTGTTGCATTAGATAATGGAAAAACTGCTCCTGACAGAGGAGAGTTGGAGGAAACACACGACAGATATGGGGGCTCTTTAACTTTGGGGACTGGTTTCAACATAAAACTAGACAAGTGGTTTGGTTCAAAATGCCCAGATAGCTAAAGCTGTAAATTTAATCCATTAAAAAAACCAAAAAAAGCTGCAAAAATCTCATTCTCCATTTCTGGCTGAAAGCTGCTTGGTGTTTAGCCAATAATAGTAACACTTAAAAAACAGGAAGATGGAAAAAACAGTTGTAAGTCTTCCCATAAAACACAGCTATTCCCTGCCTTGCCCAGTCTCAGATACAGGCACATGGAATCCAGGAGGTGTAACGATGGTCCTGTTTTCTTGTCCAATCCATATTCCTCTTTGAAACACCAAAAAGAATGTACTTTTTGATGTTCATGTCTGGTTTGCCCTAGAAAAACACTGCAGATCACTCTGGTCCAGCTTTCGCTGCAGCAGCTTGGGCACAGGGCTCTTGTGGGAGATGAAAAAAGGGATGGAGAAAAACTGAGAATAAACACCTTGAGAAAAACTGCCTCTTTTGGGGCAAAAATCTAGAGAAACTTTGACCAAGAAAGACAATCCACGCATAAAATACTCCTTTAGCATTCAGGAAATCTCCCCACCCACATAACACCGACAGGCCCCATAACAAGTTGGCACCAGGCAGTGTAGGTCCCCATGACTACAAGAGCAAAGCAGACCCACGAGTTGCTCCAGATGTTCCTCAATCAACCTCCCCAGAAGGGCCCAGCATGGGAGAAGAGTTAATTAGTCAGCCAAGATCACTCATCACATCCACACCATCACATCCACACCATCCACGCCAGGACTCACTGCACCATCACCAGGCTTTGCAACAAGAACGTCTCATACCTGGACGTGTCCACCACTTTGTACACCACTCCATGGGGAGCTGTGGCACTTGGTACACCAGTAGACAAGAAGTACAATTCCCCTGGGAAAAAAACCAGACACAGCCATGAAAACTGTACATGGAGTTTCTGTCCTGTGCAGCACAAAGGTGTTAACTCTGCATCACAGGTGTGAGAGCTCATCTGCAGTCCACTGGCATATAATTCTCTTAGTGAGTGGGAGCTTTTACAAATCGTCATGAATTACTATTTGGACAAATTTCCACTGCAGGATCACCTGCCCAGGCTTTACTTGTCATCTTGTTATGATCTGTGTCCTTTGACTTCTCTAATGTAAAACAGTCAAACCCCGAATTATTTCTGTTGAAATTAAATGAAAGGAAATTAAGAAAGTTCACCGTCTTCTGCTCATTTGGATGAAGCACTCCTTTGGGGTGAATTACAGGAGAACAAGATTTTGCTTTTGCTTTCTCTAGCACACCTACAAAATGAGACATATCTCACACAAAAGGCATTTGATTCATCACAGCTCTGTCAGGTCACATGTACAGGGCTCGACCTTCAGCCAAACAATGTCCATCACCATTTATTTGACTTCTTTTCTCTTAACTGCATTTCTATTCTTCTTCTCCTGTTGTGCAGGGGAGACTGGGATAAACAGTCCTTCCGGCACTCTTCTCTTTTGACAGCTCAAGTGCTTGAGTGGTACAACAAAAAGTATCAGAGAGAAAAAAAATCTGCAATATTTAAAAAAAAAAAAGAAAACAATAAAAGAGGCAATACAGACTTGCTTAGTAAGGCCGATTTTTTTGGGTGTCCTATGGGTAATCCAAAGAGAAGAGGGGAAGGAACAGAGAGGTTGAAGTGAGCAAAGGAATATGTGGGCAGTTTGTGGCAGTCAGGGCTGACCCTCCCTCCTCCTACCTGCTCTCCTGTGCTGCCCTGGGCTGAGCTCCTCTGGATAATCCCAGGGCAGAAACTTTTGGCTACCCCTGGTTGGTTTCTTCCTTTTTCTGGTGAGCTTCATTAATGACAGGCCAGAGGCAGCCTTGCTCCAAACAGGAATGGGAAACACCTGGCACTGCGTTTTGTGGTGATGTGCGCTTTACATCCTGCCCCTCTTTCCTGGAAGTTATCAGGCAGGAGTATGGATGCTCAGGCCATGCAGCACACAGGCTACACACATGTGACCCACAGATACAGTGCCTGAGGTGTCTCTGACATGTTCTGCTGGCCAGGGATGGGGCTGATGGCTTTGTAATGGCTGTGCAATGAGCCGGAAATAGAGCTCTCCCCAGCACATACACACATCCACTGCACCACGTAGATTAACATTCATCAGAGAAACAATGCCAAAACTTAAATTCTTCTGTGGAGAAAACCTTGTTAAAATAAACTGCGTGGCAAACTTGTAAGAAATGGGATTCCCAGCACACAAAAAAGGTGCAAGAGAAGACTGTTCACTGCAGATAAAGCAACCTCACTACAACATTATCAACAGATTTCTTTCCATTACTATAGAGCAAACACAAGGCAATTAACTACCTCTGAAAAGAAACTCCAGCCCAAATGTCCACTCAGCTCCATTGTACTTATGCAAAGCACAGTGCAGGGCGAAAAGGTGGTGGCGTTTCACCCCTGCTTTGTCCAGACTCCATTGACAAGCACAGGATGAAGGAGATCATCCTCATGTGTATGAGCAAGGGTTGCAATCAACAGCTTCATATTGCAGTTGGTATAAAGCTGATTTGAACTAAGTTATTTGATTTTAGGGTGAGATATCCTTCTCAGTAGAGCACTGTGAAATAGCTCTAAATTCCATGAATATTAACCATTAAAGAAAATGGAATTTAACTCCAAAAAAAAAAGTCAAACTTTCAAGCTAATACTTAACTTGGAGGATTTGCATCTACATGATAGAATTTGCATTTATATGATTTGTGCAACATCCAAACTTGACATAATCTGCAGGAAAAAACAGATGTTTAAAATCTGGGGCATTCTGGAAGCAGGTGCTTGTGACCACGGGCCAGGACCTCCCTGAAACAGGGCAGAACACAACTCCTGCATTGCTGGGTTGCACATGAAGCTCCTTAGCAGTGGTGCTGAACATCGTGGGGCTCATCCTCTCCCTGTCCCCAGCCAGGGGCTGCATGGGCTGCACGTTCTGCAACACCCTTGTACAAACTACAGGACACACCACTAGCTTTCACCCCAGGACTCTTTATTTCCTCCTCTTCAGATCACAGCAGCTCCCCTCTAGAATGCAAAATGTCTCCAGTCATGAAAACACAGCAAAGCTCCCCTGAGACTGTATCCTTCAGTCCTATACAAGGCTAAATCCCAGCTGGCACTAATAAAATTTGGACTTAAGCAGCCTTTTGCTGACACCTCACTCAAGACATAACATAGGCTTTCATTCTGCTTCACCTTGAGAGGTATAAATATCCCAGCCCAGGGTGAGCAGATATGTGATTGCTGTTCGTGACATCTGCTTCCCTGTGTCCATCAATAATGCCCACGGCCTTCTTGACTAGACAAGAATATAGACTTGCTCTCCCTTGGGTGTCAGTTTCTCAGGCTCCCAGGGCCTGCATTCCCCATGGCACGGCACTGTGAAGAACGAGGTTTCTTTTCTAAGCTTTGTTTTATTCTACTTGCCCCCCTCTGCTCCCTGTTCTCCAGAGGGAAGGTGTGAGGGCAGCAGCACATCCAGCACACCAGACTCAGTCCCAAGGGAACTGACTCTCCAACTCCGACCGCAGGCACTGCATGGCACACAGACCTCAAAATTAGCACTGTAACTTTGGGTTGATATTTGGGAGATGCTGGGAATCTCACCCACTGGCATTTTAAAGACTGACAGACTCGTGCTCTGCCTCCCCACTACCTGCTGCCTCCCAGGAGCCCTCTCTGATCCCTTCTCTGGTGTTTTAGTCTGAAGAGATACCATAAACATGCCATTCAGTGTGACATAAAGTTAAAAGATTACCTGCTTCATCTTCAGCGAAGGAGATGATGTATTGGTAATAGTTATTGATAAGCCCAGGGAACATGCACGTTTGTCCTGTCCCCATGCAGATTTCACTGTACTGCCACTCTCCAGTGGCATGATCCTCCTTCAAAGACATCAGCCGTCTGCAAGGCAAAAGAACACTTCCACAACCCGACCAAGATGATTTATGAATGTTAGCATGGACATCTGAAAGGATAGTTAATGCTTCCTACCCACGCTAGCTGCAATAGGAACTGCAGCTTCACTCACAACTTAGTGAGTGTCCTAAGTGTTTACTTACCCACTCATAAAATCACCAAATATGTACAGGCCATTCAGGTTTGGAGACTCACAACCTCGATAGACATAGCCTCCTGTAACAGATTTCCCCATTTTGTGTGGATATGCATAAATTGGAAGCACATCATCTGTAGGGCAGAAAAGATCTGTGACTTGTTTTGCACGTGCTGCAGAATAGCTCTTTATCTAGATTGTTCTGAGACTGGCAGAGTACAATCAGGCTGGATTCATCTCCAACTCAGTGGAGCATCTTCTATTTAAATGATGTGCAGATGGAGTGGTATTTAGTTTGATTTTCATCTTTTCAGAATCACATTTGATCAACCTGCCCCTCACCAAGACACCTCAGCACTCTCCTGAGCCCTTCTCCTCCCACTACAATCCATCCCTGTTAGTGCCACTTCTGGCACATTTCTACAGAGCTTGTCTGGTTTAGCTATGAATTCACAGGTTACTCCCAGAGTCACTGCACCCATGCAGGAAATGTTTGCCCAGTGCAGCCTTGTTTAGGTAGTAAAAGGAAAAAAAGAGATGGTTAACTCCAGACTGCAGGCACTGATGAAAAGATATGTCAGATGTCAGCACAAATAGCTTCTGTTCCTCTGAGATGGAGAAGCAACTTGAAAGGGCCATCAAATATTTATGGGATGGCACAGGCATGAATGATGTAGTACTGGCATATTCATTGTGAAATATAAGTTAAAACATAAGACAAATGTAAATCAGAAAGAGCTGTCCTGATTTTGAGGGCATCCATTAGGTGCTTCCTCCTCTTTCTTTTGAAACTCCTGGCTCACAGGTACCTCGTGGTACCCTCTCCTCCTCATCCTCACAGCCTTTCTCCCTGCCCGTGTAGCAGATGCTGCAAGTAGCAAACCCAGCATCTCTGCCAGTGAGGAATTTGCACCAGGGGAATTTCACCTAAAGCAGGTGTTTTCTACACTTCAGCTGTGCTTATCATTCTAAAGGGGCTGTGACATTTCACTGTTCTAACAAAAGGATCTCTAAAGTCGTCAAAAATTGCTCTGAATCCCTGGAGACCTCAGTAAAGTGTCTGCCATGAATGCTCATGTGGGTACTGTCACACAGGAGAGCACTAAATGAGCTCTCTGAACAACTGCTTCAGCAAAGGGAGTGCAAAAAATCTGCTCCCTGCTCTTGACATTTTTATAAAAAAATACTTAATCACTCTCATTGTACTTATAGCTAAGTTAATAAAAGGAAGGAATTTAAACTGAGTTAATAACAGGAAGAAAATTAAAAAACAACACACAGCACAGAGAAGAGAAAAGAATCAGAATCTCAGCTGATGCAAATCAGTGCCAGCCCACTCAACTGCCCCCCTGGATCTCTGGGGGTTCCAGCACAAGACATGGTCCACATCAGCCCTTGCAATTCAATATGTTCTGACTTCACATGTGCACTGGAATTTAGCCAGCCAGCAAATACCCTCAATCCCATTTTGAACAGTTTAAAGAAATGAAAATAAAATGAGGTTTTCCTTTCTGGCATAGCTAAAAGAAATAAAAATACACTGTACATTCAGTTACCTGCAAAGCAGGCAGCATGAATAAGGGTTGATCAGCCGATGTTTTTCTCTCTTTTTTTAAAATAAGGACACTACTTGTGAGTTATACAATTCCTCCAAATTTTTCTTGCTCCTGCACATAAGCTTATTCTATGCAGCAGAGAGGAAATTGTCCCTCTAAACCACAGAATCACCAAGTAATTTCACTAACAACACCGATCACCTAGAAAAACAACAGCTAGCATGTTTCACTTTCCTCCTAACTCAGAAACAGTAACATTTGTACTTTCAGTATTTCTGCCCAAGCCAGTTCCCTTCTAGACAGTAGAGGTTTACATCTCAAAAAGGTGTGTTTACCACCAAGCAGCCAGGCTTTGAAGGCAGGAATTAAAAATGAGAGCACATCTCTTTACCCAATGAAGAATTGGTGCAAAGTTTTTTATCGTAACAGCTGAACCCTTCCCTCGCCCTCCAGCCGTAATTTTTCCCTTTCTCGACGATGTCGACTTCTTCGTATTTATTCTGCCCCACATCTCCACAGAAGAGCCGCCCTTTCCCTTCCTTGGTTTGAGGGTCCCCCCTATCAAAAGAGCAGCGCCACATGTTCCTCACTCCGTAGGCGTAGACCTCGGGGCGAGCTGTAGGGTCGCTGACGAAAGGGTTGTCAGGAGGGATTCGGTACAGGGGCCCGCGGTCGTTGTTGTTCACATCGATCCGCAGCACTTTGCCCAGCAGGGCTGATCTGTATTGGGAGAAATGAAAGAGAAAAAGAGAATGGAGTAAGACTAGACCTTGGTAAAAAATCAGAGATGGGGGGTTTGGAAAGTCTAGGGTTTCATTCTTTCTGTTTTGGAAAAGACAAGTCTTTGAATATCTCTGAAAAAACAACCATTTCAAGATAATTTCATTTTTCCCCGAACAGCCTTCAGGTGGCTGGCATTGATTTCCCACACCCTGCTGCCCTGCAGACACATGCTGGGAGCCTGGAGCTGCCATAGGGATGGATCCACTCTTACTTGTTCTGAGCATTTCCAAAGGTGCCAAAAGGATCCCCAGCCATGCCTCCGTCTCCAGTAAAGATATAGAGATACTCATCATCTCCAAAGAGCAGCTCTCCTCCATTATGGTTGGAAGCAGGTTCTTCGATTTCAAGGATTATCCTAAGTGCAAACAGGGAGAAAGCAATTACCTACTGCACAAGCACTAAGCAAAGGGCAGAGCTATGTCATGCCAATGCTGTTCTTGACAGATGGAAGCAGCTACAGATTGGTTTTGACACAAATTCCTCCATATCCATGTTACTGAATTTTTCTTGGGCTCTGCTGATTTTCTAACCTTAAATAGTTTCAACATATTTTCCAGATTACAGAAACACCAAATTGTGTAATATGGGAAGTCTGGGAAATCACACGACAAAATATACTTTTAATTACCTCAACTTTTTCTCTGATTCTTTCTTCCTCCTTTTTAAACTTCTTTTTTATTTTTCTTTATATTTTATTAAAGAAAAGGCATCTGAGCTTATAACCAATTGGAAACTGTAAGAGAAAGGACTCCAGTCCATCTGTGCATCTGTACAGCTTTTGGCACAATCCTGACAGGCGCTTTCAAGGCGAACACAAAACTTTTAAAACATTGAGGAACAGTTAAATTCTTAAAGAGAGAAGAATCCTTAAATGATAATTACATACTCAGGACCTTATGAGTTTAAAGAGCAGTTAAAAGCAGCCCCACCAAGAAACTGACTTTTTGACAAAGGTTATTCAAAGCAGTACCAACAAAATTTACCTTAATTTGAACCCCAAGCTCTCTATTTTATTTGTTTACTTTATGCACCTGGAATGCCTTCCATAGCAAGCAAGTGTGAAATATATAAAGTGTAATTTTATAGAATGGTAAAGCCACAAATACATGCAGTAGAGGTTCCCAGGTATAACAACTGATGATTGTTTATTTTACTCCAGCTTCTAAAAAAGTCCAGATTTCATGCTGGCAGTGCATCTCAATAGCTATGAAAGCAAATTATAATATTTACTTACACCACCTCATTTTTAGACAGTTTTTTTTCCCTTCTGAAATGTTGATAGCTATTGTGAATTGTGGGAAGGAACCCGACTATGGAGTTATTGTCACCTCCTGTTAAATGTCAGCACCTCTGTGATTAGGTAACTGTGCAAGAGTGCACAGGCTCCATCTGGCAGAAGGAGTGAGGGAGGATCCTGTGTGGACACGAAGGTGAATCTCCCTCAGCCTCTCAAAGAAGATGGAAAAAACCAAAATGCACCGAGCAAATATCTGAGGATAAACAGAGACACACCTTTGTGCCGAGACAACACACACCACACGTCAGCCTGAGCTCCCTCTTGGGCAGCAGCTCAGGATGAAGTCAGCGGGACCTGTGCCTACACAAGCACAATAGGACCATGATTTTGTTTTCTTAAGCTTTTGCCGTACTAACCATAAGCTAAATAAGCAAAGAAATTGCTACAAACATAGAGCCTGAGGATTCTTAAACAAGACAGCTCATGGGCTGTCAATATCTGCAGGTTTCTGATTCGCTTTCCTCAGTGCCACGTTGTAATTCCCCTCACTTGTCATCTACAGTGCTGCTTACACTGGACTGCTGTAATTGCTTTATAAACCACTATCCCCTCTCTATCATAAGGCTACGTGCATTTTTGAGCTAGAATCATCCACAGCTGGGTATCTGGAAAGCCCCTAATAAAATCCAAATAAGGAAGCAAAAATCTTAGCTTTAGTAATATTCAAGGGTCTCTTAAAGCAATGGTTCTATAACATAGCTCTGCAACAGGTCATAAATCTATAGACTGACTCCACAAACAAGTCTCTCATCATCTGTGCATTAGTGTGGAATAACAGCAAGGCCAGACTCAAACAAATGGCATGTCCAATTAAAATGCACTCAGTAATAGCATAATGTCTTCCATTTTATTTAATTTGATATTAATTAATTTTATTTAATTGATATTGTAATATCGCAGGGTTGAGTTGTTGTTCAGATAAGGAAATATGGGACCAAATCCATCTTTGGTCTGGTATCACTTACTTTGTTTATACTAACTTTGGAAACCTTTGGCTTTGGAATGAATTTCACTCATGCTTTGCAGAAGTCTATTTTAAAGGGTAATTGTAAAAGTACAAAACAAACAAACAAACCTCCAAGCCCCACCCAAAAAAAAATCCCAAAATACTAACTATAAATAATGTTTAATCCATGTTTAGTTAAATCCTCTGACATGCCAGAACTGAGAATTGTACATGTTTTATCCCTGAACACTTGCAGTTCCTCCATGGAGGACACACACATTCTGTGCCTCAATACACTACACATGGGCTTAGACTAACATGCTAAAGCTCTGGAATGCAAAAACAATATTAAGCTAAATAAGTCTCATTCATTAATAGTCTTTAAAAATGCACAAGTTGCCCTCTAAGATCTTAAATTCATTTGCCAGAGAAACATATGTACAATACCTTTCAGAACCATGGTCCAAGGCATTCATGTCAGTAGGAGAAATTCTGAACTCACTGATTCGGATTCTCTCTTCATAACGAACTTCAACTGAATAGTAGACGTACACTTTACCATTAAATTTGAATTTAGGATGGAAGACAATACACAGAAACCCTCTCTCATCTCCTTCCCAGGGTGAGGTAAGCACGGCTTCGCTGATGTTCAGAAAAGGCTTTTCAAGCCTGGATCCATCAGGGAGGTAGGTCCACACCAGGCCAACCTGCTCTGCGATGAAGAACCTGTGGGTGCCATCGTTGGCGTGCACCATCGCAACGGGATTGCGCAGCCCGTTGGCAACCTCCACGAGGCAGAGCTGGAGACAGCCCTCTGCGTCAGCAGTGACTAACCCCAGGTTCTGGTTCAGGTTCTGGTTGGCCAGCAGGTGTGGGAAGCAGTAGTCGGTGTCCTCCAGGGACAGGTAGCGGCAGAACTTTGCCATGTTGTTTTCCAGAGCAATTAACTCTGGGTCTGCAGAGAGAGAGCGAAAAATGGAGCGGCAGTTTTGCCACACTTGCATGCAATAGTCTTGGCATAGCCCTGGTATCGTCCGCACCGGGGTGGAGGGATCTTCAGCATCATACAAGTGAGCTGCATATGGAGAGCATTCCTAGAGGGAGGGAGAAAAAGCTTCAAGTCATTTCTTGGACCAGATTTGAAACAGCTGAGCAGTGATACTAATTGGAGATATTTCATCTTAATTAAAAGATATGTTGCGGTTTATTCTGAAGATATATTAACAGAGGGAAAGCTGACTTGCTCAAGCTGTTACTCATTTTTTCCAACCACAGAACTTTTCAAACAAACCTGCAATGATACCTATGTTGCTACATCACCCTAGTAGACTGTACTGAGGAAAAAGAGACTTTTCTTCCTTGGATGCTCTGACTTCATCTATGAAATAACGAGAAGATCCATCATAGAACAGAAGCGAAACCAAAGAGTTAGCTGAGGAGATTCAGGCCCTGCATCTCCACACTGACAAGAGAATGGGAAAGGCCATCAGGGCCAAAGCCTGGGACATTCATACCTCTTCATTTGCTAATCCAGACATGCACCTCAAACATGGGTGTGATTTACAGCTTGGAAGGAGTGCGATGAGAAAATAGAGGAGGAGGGGAGGACACCATCCTTGCTTGTGTCCAGTTGCCTTTGCTGGTGGACCTTTGCCTACAGACGCTTATACCCCCAGCCAGGAGTGGTGAAAGGCACCTCATGATCATGACAGGGGTCACCAAGTTCTGCGAGGGATGCTGAGGTTACAGGATTTCAGACAGTGAGCACAAAGTGGCCGTAACCCAGGCAAGGCCCACTGGCAGCAGCTGCAGCTCAACCCTCGTTTATGGAAGGTGCAGCCTTGAAATCTCCTTAAGGACTGGATCAAGTTCACACATCTCACTGTATTCTCCACCATGAGAACTCCGACAGACATATTTTCCTTATGAAAAAGCTGAAATCCAGTAAAACTCTAAGTTACAAACTGACCACAGTGACTCAGTTCTGCTTTGCAAGGGTTTTTCCTTGTAACAAACACAATATTTTCCAGTTATAATGCATCTTCCCAACGAGCACCTCAAAAGTGCTCTTCAAACAATGCAACATGGAGGCTCAGTTATTTTCCAAGTTGTATTTTGATAAATAACTGAGGCAAGAAAGGTCAGAAGAGAAACTACTACTTAAATAAATTCTGTATTTTTTAATTCCTAGCTGGCATTTCTTCTTTTTTTACTAAGCAAAACCAGCTTAATTAAAAAAAAAAAAAAATAGGGAGCTGTTTCTAGATCTATAGGGAGCTACTTCTTAATGCAGATTACAACACTAGTCAATAGCTGAAAAGATATAACATCTGAGATTCCGAACTGTTTAAATTAGCTGATAAGCATACACAATATTTAATTTTTATTTTATTTTCTATTACATATTGTAATGAACTGAGAGGCCATATAACAGATCATTAGTGCACAATAAGCCTTCCTCCTGGAATGTCAAGCCATTCATTGCAAAATGAAGGTTATTATGCCTTCAAATGAGCAGCAATTAATGCGGTAAAAAGAAGATTGCTTGTGACACAAAACACTGAAATTACACAGGCAGATTGGGTAACACACTTGGCTTGGTTACACGAGGTGTGCCAGGGACAGAAAAAGACAGAGCATTTGTCGATTCACTTGTAATGACTGAAAATTTGGCCTTAGAAAACAAATTGAAACGAGACAGAAAGGGAATTTGATGGGAAGGCTGGGTGGGAGCTGAATCTGTTGTTGCCTACGGAGGTTTCCCATGCAGAGAGAGGAGGCCTCTCACTTGAGTACTCAGGTGTACCTCATTCTCTGACAGCCTCTTTCAAAGCAAGCAGTGATCTTATGCATTATGAAGCAATGCCCTGGCTTCAGCATCAGAATTAAAAATAGCCCAGAGATATGGTTTCCCTGTCTCTTTGCCACTGCAGGCTGTTCACCACAGCCTCGGGTGTGTCTGAATAGAAGTTGTGGGCAATTTCTTCCCTCCTTACCACATTCCTGGTGGCATACAGCTAATTACAGCAGCATTACACTGGCAGTGATATTCAGATCTGTCACTAGCCTGAAAGTACCCAAGCATGTCCTAGGGTATTTTCAAGACACATGTGAAATACTTTCTAAATTTTATGCCATAAGAGATGGAGCTTCATGCCTTATGCTGAATTTCTCTGCTTCTGAAGCAAATGTTTTGGTCCTTTAGCCTTCATATCATCCTGTCATGTTCACTTAACTCAAAATACCAGGAAGTGTGGCCAGCGCTAGCTCTTCCCTTAGTCAGAGACCAGGATCAATATTAGATCTAAATTCTCATTTCCAAATGATGCTGTCTGTTCATTAATTTTAAAATATGTTGTGGTCCAAAGACTAAGGAAACTAATGAGCAGATGATCAGTTACTTCAGTAGGTCTGGAACAAGTTTGTACTATGAAAATAACTCATCAGAAAACAAAACAAGTCACATTAACACTGGCTAGCCAAATGCATCCAATCTCTTCCAGGAATGCAGTGGCAGCTCCTTATCAGAGGAATTACAACAGTCTGAATCTGATGGAACACCCACATCAAACAATGTCCTATTTACCGCTGCTATCAGCCTGGAGGAAGCAACAGGACTCCTCAGGAAAGTGTTTAACTTCCATGTTATCCCTGACATTCTGTGTCCACCTGCATCTGGAAACTCAAGCCTTTAAGCAAGCTGTTTCCCAAGAAGCAGAGTGAGGCATATGCTCTCTTGCAGTTTGATGGAGAAGAGAAGGCTCCAAGGTAACCTTATGGCACCTTCCAGTATCTAAAGAAGCTACAAGAGAACTGGAGAGGGACTTTTTACAAGGCAGTGTAGTGATAGGACAAGAGGTAATGGCTTTAAACTGGAGGTTGACACAGATAAGATATAATTACAATGAGGGTGGTGAAATAGAGTAACAGGTTGCCAAGAGAGGTGACAGATGCCCCATCCCTGGAAACATTCAAGGACAGGTAGGGCAGGGTTCTGAGCAACCTGATCTGGTTGAAGCTGTCCCTGCCCATTGCAGGGGAGGTTTGACTAGGTCCTTTCCCAATCAAGCTATTCTACTCTTCTATGAATTCAAGAAAAGGCAGAAATCCACAAGTACAAGCTGAGACACTTGTCAAAATAATTTGATGACATTTGAGAGAAACCATGAATTGTGAGCAGAAAGAGACAGAAGTGTGCTGAATAAGTCACAGAAACACATTTATTAATTCAGGTCTAGGATGTAAATTGTATATACAATGAATGAATAGAAGTAGAATGTTTTAGAGTGTTTGCAATGACTGAACTTCCCTTACGGGCTTGTGCAGCCAGAGGCGGTGGTTTGTAGCCACATCTGGGCTGGTGATGCACTGAGCTCATCAGAACATTTCAGTGAATCATTGCTCCCACACTGAAATATTTCTCTGTTCCTGAAGACATTTTCAATGGTTGGCTTTCTGACAAACACAGGAGACTTAGCTATGACTTCCAGAAGCAGGAGTGCTTAGCACACACTGCTAACTGGTTTCCTGTCTATAAACGGACTCTTAGACACCACTTGTTTCAGAAATATATTCAAATGTTTTTTGCTTCCAGTACAATGTGAGACAAAATAGAAATCAGTTCTCTAGAACCTGGTGTGGAAAAGTGTTGTCTTTCTCTTCATGCTTTAAGGAACCCAAGAGGTACCAGCAAAATGCTAAGAGCAGGATTTCTGAAAAGCCATTTTGATCCCATCTGAGCACAGCAGACAAGACTCCACTGTCTGAATTAATTTAAGGTTTACACTTGCACAGTGCCAAGCCACCACTGCTCTGTCTCAGGGGCATTTTCATACACGCAAGGCCTCCACTGATGATAGGGTCAGACACTTTGCTCTGTGCAGACTGTGATCATCCTGTTATCATATCTGGCCCCAGAACACGAGCCCTGAGTGCCCTGTGCAGGATGGCTACCACAGAGGTTCCTAGGCCACATCTGCAGGCATTATTCTGCACCCATCACCAGGGCTATTAGCACCTGGCACATGCTAAAACCATCTCAAGGTGCCATAATCCAATACAAAAATCCCCAGCTGACCCCATCAATTGGTTGTAACAAGGAACATGATTTGTACAGGCAGGTACCCTGTGGGTGTCTTCACCAGGTCTGGTGTCCTAACCCCAGGACAGTGAGAACAGTCTGCAAACTGTAACTGCCCACATACCTGAGAGACTGCTGCTCCTGAACTAAAGAAGAGCAACATCCCTGTTCCTCTTTTAGACAACTTCCAAAGGACGAAAGTCCACTGGGATACTTGATGATGGACAGTCACTCCTTCCAGTGCCTGGGAGCACATGCCTAGGCTGCTGTGCTATCCCTGATGCACCCGTACGATGGCTGATGTAGCCACGCCTGTGCCCAGGCACTAATGCCATGGCTGATGCACCTATGGGTGGGTACTCCAGTCTGGGCTTGGGAATTAACGTCGTGGCTTACACACTCCTGGACTGTCCAAAGTCCCTGTGCCTGGACCAGTGCACCCATGGGATCAGTGTACCCATGTCGGGCCAAAGCATCCAAAGCTTGGTGCAGCCCTGCACGAGCAGATGCATACACACCCAGGCCAAAGCACCTTGATGGGGCAGAAGCATCCACGCCTACACCAGAGCTCCGTGCAGGGGCTGAATACCCCTGATGTCCCCTGAGCATTGGAAGACCCCCGCGTGGCTGAACCCTGCGCGGCGGGATCCCCCCTGTGCAGCAGGAGCTCCGGGAGTCCCGGAGGTCTCACCTGGCAGAGCAGGTCCTGCAGGTGCCCGGCGCAGGCGGCGTAGGTGCGCTCGTCGAGGCGGGCGCTGAGGCGGTAGAAGCGCTGCAGCAGGGCGCGGTCGCGGCGCGGGTCGCAGCAGCCGAACTCGGCGTAGCGGCGGCAGAAGGCGAGGCCCCGCGGCGGCCGGAACGGCGGCTTGAAGTCCAGGCACTGNGGGGCTTTGGACAGGCGGTTTTGTATTGATTCCTCCCAGACCGCAGCCGGGCAGGTACTTGGCTGGACAGCCGGCACAGGCCGTCACACAGCACCGCAGTGGAGCATACGGCACCGCAGTGGATCGCACTGGGAACTAATTCCTTAGACCGACTCCTCAAGTGGTGTCTGCTGGGCTCGGTTCTGTCGCTGAGGGTTTTGTATGACCCAAACACGACAGAATATAGCACTCGGAGTTTATAGGGCTGATAGATACACTTAATAACAAGAAAAAGTACCTTCAGTACAGCTAGTCCTTCTGCGTCCTTTGTCAATCTCATCCTGGGCTGAGACTGATTAGATTTATCTCTGAGGCTGGAAAGAATAGGTCTGGTGTAGTCTTTACACCGTGGGGCCCTAGGCAGCTCAGGGGACATACTCTGTTCTGTGAAGCACTCAGAATGGTGCTCCCTTGCCCAAATAAAATAAAACTGCTGATGACACTTTCCCTACCCCACACTGCAGGAAAATAGTTTCTCCACATACACATCATATAGCCATAGCACATGTGATGTTGTCAGCTAGTAAGATCTCATCCCACGTAGAGGGCACTTTTTTGCTGTTAAACACAGCTAGCCAAAGTGTATTGCATATTTTAATATTAACACACTGACTGCCCCTCAAAGACAAAGAATGGAGTTCATGCTGATATACTACTTCTGACTCCTACTTTGAGACCAAAGAACTACTGTACAGTGCATATGGACTATAAAATCACTGCGTGGCTTGGAACATCCTGTCAGGAGACCATATGTGTTATGCATTTAATACGAGTTTATTTTCTCTCTGTATGCTTATGTAACTCCTGTTAAGGTCACTCAATATTCTGCAAATGTGCAGGCAACCAGAATACCTGGTGATTTCGCTTGAGAATTTTCTGCCCTTTTATTATTGGTCACTTAAAACCACTTTTTTCACGGACGACCTTCACAAGTGCTTTGGAAAGCACATGATCAAGTCGCTGCCCCTGGAAAGTTTGCGTGCTGTGCAAAAAATGAGTATGCAGTTATGCAACTCCATATTGCATAAAAACCTGATGCAAAGACATCTCCCTCTTCATCCCAGCTAATCTTTTATTCCTGTGGTTAACACTGGCTGTCGTTTCAGTGTTTATAATGATTATTAGACATTGTTAATTAACACTGAAACAATGCTTAATATATAAAGAATGGATTGCAGTAGCCAAACATATTGTGGATAATGAGATTTATCCTATAGCCTCTTGATTTGCTATTGCAGTTCTTGATTAGTTTGGCATCCATGAAACGTTTCAGAAATGAAAGGAAAATTAAATGCTGTGTGTATTTAGCAGTGAGTTGTAGAGCAAGAACTATAGATTTGATCTGCTCATCACTGTGAAACAGCATAAAATACCTTTGGGAAGTCCTCTGTGTGCATTTACAATACACCCCCCATGCCAGAGCTACCGCTGTTCTGCTCTTTCAGGCAGGGCAATTTTTTGGTTGCCCCTCAGGCTGGGGACTGCACAGCAATTAGTGGGCAAGGCACTGCTGAAGCAGAGGCTGGAGCTGCCTTGGTTCATTAAAGAGATTGTTCTGTTAAAGATGGCTTATTTTACAGCTTGCTGTGAGCTGAGTTTTGAGGCTTCCCAGGCCACAGGTAGGAGCTCATGGGCTGCATTTGAGGGATCTGTGGTGTGGTGGATAGAGCACACAGCTCTGGCTTTTCTTCCCAGCTCTGCCTGGAGACTAAACTTACCATTCCCAAGATACTCTGTTTCTGCCTGGATTCTCCCATTCATAAATGAGGGCAGTCAATGCTCATCCACCCCATGGCAATCTCTCAAGGTGTAGTTTATTGATATTTTTAATCACTTTTTTTTCTTTTTTTATGAGTTCTCTGCTGAGCCATCTCTAGAGACTAAACTCAGGAGGGGAACTGTTACTCTTGACCTGACATGCTAGATTTGAAGTTGCCCTTGTTCCCACCTGAGGGCAATAACATGCATCTGTGGAGCAGTTACAGAATGGGGATGAAGCTTGACTTAAGCAGTATTCTCCAAGATCATATGGTAGTTCGAGAATTTGGCACTCAGAAGGTTTTGTATTAAAATGACTCATTTTTAATTCGGATAATTTGAACAATCATTCTTGTGCCTAATGCACTGAATCAATCAACTGAATATTTTGTGCTGGGTATCAGCTATTGGCAACAAGTAATTTTTTTCAGTTTATTTTGGTGGCTTTTGAATTGATTTTGTTTTGTTAAGATATTTGATTTCTCCTATTCCCACTGAAGTCCACAGATGTTCTTGACTTCAATTAATTCTCAAAATCAGCATTTTTATTGATGGATGAAATTGAAGAAGCCGGGTGTGAAAATGCAGTATTTGCTTGCAAACAACCCAACATCAAGGCACAAAACCACTACATTTAAAAAATACTGATCTTTTTGGGGTATGAAACATGAAATCTTTAGTGACCATTGAAGCACCTTACAGTTGTAGATACCCTGCAGCTCAAAAAGTCTCCCTCACGTCCCTCAAATGAGCTCCTTGAGCAACATCCAGATTTTTTCACTCTTTCTGCATGCATTAGAATTTGTTAGTGTTCGTGGGACAGAGTGAATGTGGGCACATTGATTAAAAATGTAAACAAATTGCATTTGATCAAATGACCAGTATTAGATCCTGGGTCTGGAAGTCCATCCTTAAGGGGAGTTCAAAGCTCTGAGCTTTAACAGCCAAAGGACACACTGCTCATACCCAAGTCAGCTGAGAACACCATCCCTAAAAACTTAACAGTCAGGAATTAAATAAAGCGTCATAGCTCTTCACAAAGGAAATTAGGCTTTGCTTTATCAACATCCTTCTGATCATAAAACCCTTCTGCTCCTCATTTGTCTTCTTGGTGTTTTATTTTCCTTACTGGTGGAGATACTGAGGACAGATTATTATCATTATGATGAGAATAAAATAAAGGAAAATGTGTGTGTGCCTGTACACACAAACCCACAATGGGAGCGAGGTAATGCCTGAACAGAACAGAACCCATGCTAGGCAGTCTGTGATCCACTGGCGTGGAGACTGCTCATTCACACAGCTCTTACTATTCTACACAAACAATTGAAAAATATATTAAGCCTTTGGAAAGAAGAAAGAATAGTTTTATAGCACAGTTAAAAGCAAATGGGCATCTTCTATTCAAGGGGATTTTCCAGGGAACACAAGTAGCTGAAGTCACACTGGCTGTGACAGGCCTACCAACACATTTTGATATTGAGGAAGTGTTTAATGCAAGGAACCTGGGGAGCCAAGCCAGTGCAGGCAGCATCGTGTGCTATGTCGGGAATACTGTCAGAGGATTCGATAAGCGGAAATCCCGCTGCGTCTTGGCATGCTGGGATGACTCAGATGTGGAATGAAACAAACTGCTGCGGCATCAGAGACCTAATTTCTCCTCCTAATGGAACCACGCGAGTCCATCACATCCTTTAATCGTGCTGTGATGAAGCACCTTCAGCAGCAGCCTCTGGTGCACATTTCTGGGCTCTGTGTCATGTGTCATGGCAGATTTTTGTACAAAGCACTGGGGCAACCCTGCAGAGGATGCAAATCAGCAGAGCTCAACCATAGTGTATAATATCCAGGATTCCCATACAGGTGACACATTGCTAAATGCTTTTCCTGTCCTTATGCTCATTTTATACACAGGCGGGATATAAATATCACGGTTTTACAGCATTCAGACAATTGCTTTTTTGCTTCTCAACTTGCTACCATAGATATTCTAATGTCAGAGCCCTCAAGAGACCATATGGGCAGTAAACATTCCTTATGTGTCGCATGTGCAGAAAGAACATATTTTCTTATCAGTTCACACAAAAGCAGATCATGCAGAAATGATTTCTAAAAATTACTACTATTTTCCCTGCGGTAACAGCAATAGAACAATAAGCAACAACCCTTGAATGGGTTCTCTCTGTTTTACAGTGCATGGATCTTTTTCCCTTTTTGGCCACAAGAGAAATGAAGACATTAAAATGTATGTTTCTTTTCAGAAAGCGTTGTATTGATTTTATGTAACATCTGAATACTTTGTGTTGTAACTTAACATATAACCATATAATTTGTCTGTAACAAGAAATAGACCAAAAGGCTTGCTCAGTGAATTGTACAAATGAGCCTTTCCTCATCAGTGATCCAAGGCATAATGAAACACCCTGCTTTTTCATTTCCCTCCGTGAGGTGAAAAAGCTCACTTACAGAAGCAAGTATATTCCACTGAAAGAAAAGGTGATTAATCATAGCTTGAGCTCATACTCAAAAGGAAAAATCCCATTTGGATCCAGGCCTTTGTCCCTGGATCATTCAGTTCCATCTCTAGTTTGGAGAGAATAAGGTTTTTTTGATTAAGAACCACAAAAATGTTACTTTGTTGGAAGAAAGCTAGCAGCAGCCAATGCTGCTATTACACCACCCCTGCTGAAGGACAAAAAGCTAATAAACAGGTTGTTCAGATATTTTCTAATAGTTGAAAATACAAGTCATAGCCAATAAAAGCCAGCTGTAACTTGAAAAATTCTTCCCCAAAGTAATCAGGTCATGCAGCAAATAATGGATGCTGGTCTAAAACCAGAGATATTACAAACTTAGTATTTCTGAAATCTTTCTGAGAAATGAGGTGTATAACACTGACAGCTCAACCAAGCCCTCAGACATGTATTTCATAAAAAACATACCTAGAGGCCAAACAAATTTCAGGAAGGACAAAATAGGAAAGAAAAAAAAAGAAGTTGCAAAAGTCCATAATCTAGAGGGCTCTTTTCTGGAGGAACAGGAACTGTGGCTGTGCAGAGCATGCATAGTGTAGGATACCTGGAGAATCCTGAACCAATCTGGCAACCCTTTGGTAGTTACACCCCTTGCATATCTGCCCCAGTACCAGCAGGCAGCTGGTAACCACACTGCTGCTGGTTTCCAATCAAATTCAGTGTCTTCGTGAAATATGCAAGGAATGACTTCCTCTGACAAGGGAATATGCAAATTTTCAGTTTGTTTAGAGTAGTTTTGCATCTAAGGGCCAAAGCAACCATGCTCCTCCATCATTCATTTGGTGCCTTTTCTTTCACATTCTCTGGGCAAGGTCAGGAAGAAACACATTTGATCATTTCCCTCCCCAAAGCTCAGGAGGCTTTGACTCCAGAACTGTTGTGGGGTATCTGCCACTGTGGGGTCTCTTCAAGCACCTCTCTTGGTAACAGCAAATGCCACAGTGGTCTGGGAACATTGCAACTAAAACCTGCTCTAGGTGCAGTACCTGGAAACTTGAGAGAAATTCTGAGCAGGTTCTGATTGCTTCCCTTTCTGCTGCTGTTCTGCCCTGCAGAAAAGGCAGTGATGGAGCAACAGTACTGCAGGCTACTAAATTCTCTCACAGCCTAATTCAGGTGGAAGTTCATTATGGCCTTTTACAAGTCCAAATGGGTTAGGTGCCTGCCTGCCACTGGTGTCTGCATAGGCTCAGTGTCTGATGTGCTTCAACATCTTTGGCATTTCCACTGTCTGTATGTGCCTCTAGACTTTTGCAAATCCAGCTCTAAACTCTTATTGACCTAAATCATGGAATTAAATCCTGAGTTTTGAAAGAATGGCATTTTCAGACACTTAGAGTTATTTTGCCATAAGCAAAATGTCTCATAGTCTGTATATCAGTTATGATTTATGAGTCAACCTGACATAGTTCAAAATGCTCAAAAGCAGATGTGGCACTTAAAAAGCTTTGCAGAAACATAGCTGTGAAAGCCAAAAACGCACAACCGTATCAACAGGCACAAACTCTAGGTGGTGTGCAGAATTTTTATTTTTGCAGAGTTTTCTAAGATATGCTGGAAATAACTGCAAATGGAGAGCTATATTTATTTCATGTTTAATTCATGAGCAATATCTGTTGCTGCAGGAGTACATGGGTTTAAAGGAGTTTCTACTCTTGGCTCTTCCCTGGCCTCAGCATTGGCTGCAGCATTTTTCAGTGGGGACCTGATGGGTGTCAGGAGTTGTCAGCTTTGGCTGTTGCAGCCAGGAAGGAGCAAAGCTCAGGAGCAAAGGGGATTTCCCCAGCAGTGACCTGCCACAAGCCCTGAACAGGTCATATCTGGGAAATGATGGTCTGAACACCTCCCACAGCCCCAACAGTCAAGCAAGGGGGAGGTCAGGTAAGGAGGTCTTGAACTAACTACAGTTAATATATGTCAAAATTAACAGCCTGATTTTCACACAGAGATAACTGGGAGGTCACTGGAGATCACACAGCATTGCTATTTCTGGATGCCCTTGGGGCATGCTGCAGTAACCCAAGCTAGACTGAGCAGAGTCCTGTTCACTGTATCAACATCTGGGTCAGGAGCAGAAGGAAATCCCCTCTGAGCAAGCATCAGCAGTGAGAAATGCATCCCTGCTCCTGGTGCTTTGGCTATGCATCAGCTAAGGAGGATCCAGTGCTATTTCTAAACACTGACTCTGTTTTATGCAACCCAGGCAGTGCTCTATGAAATAACCATTTATCCCTTGACTGAGAGCAGCATCTCAGGGCCTCTCAGTTCTTTACCGCTCCTGAATGCTGTGGATTGAGGGGCAGAGAATATGGCCTTTCAGGGTCACTCCAAGCCCAAGGAAGGCATCGAGGTTCTCCAGGATGGATTGCCTCTGGACTCCACCAGAGAAGCTGTTGGGATAATGCAAATCTTCTAGCTGCTCTGAGCTTTCGTGCATGAAGTTGTGCCAGGGTACAACCTCTTCTGTCAGCAGATTCTCAGTTAAACTGTGGTGTCCAATGCATAGCCTGCTGCCATATGGATATTTCCTGTATCTGACATGGCAGAGATAATGGATGGATCTGGGTCAAGTATCAGTGCTTTCTTCTATTCTTTGTGCAACAGGTGTACGATGGTTTGGCTTCTAGTGGATCTAAATCCAGGTTTTCACCCCGGAGTCTTTGTTTCAAATCTAGTTCAGTAACACCTAAGAGCTGTTACCATACAAATAGCGGCCACGTGAGCTGTGTCCAATGGCATCTTTATTAGCCTCTATTAGCTTGCTGCAGGTGGGAAACTGGCTTGTTCACAGCACTGTCCTCACAAGGGAACGCCCACAGTTAGCCTTCTTCCCCCCATGCCTCTTCATCCAAGCATTCAGCATTGCCAGCTTTCCTATCTGTAAGCTCCAAGAGAAAATTTCCTGAATATCTCAACTAAAGAGCCTCTCTACGAGGCAAAGCTTCGCCTGCACTGATGCTCCATGTGGCACGACTCCATCTCCTGGTAACCAGGGGGAAATAAAGCCATCTGCTGGTTGGGAGTCCCAAGATCATTCTTGGCTTTTGCTGTTACATGGAGTGTGTGTGTCCCCTGGCTGTTCCAGGGACATCCTGGAGGTGTAAATGGAAGCTCACCACAGGGTCTGGATGCCTCCAGGGTGAGACCGCCCACGGTCAGGCAAGCCTGATGTGGCCAATCTCTCTTTGTTGCAACTGCTGTACATGAATTAGGAGTATTTAGCCCGTAACTGTGCAGATCTCACCTTCGATGCTTTAAGGACGGTTGAGCCTACCCAGAAGTAAGCAGGTAGTCTGGATGCTGAAGACTTGGATTCAATTCCCTTATGATGAGACCACCATGAATTAAAGGTGTTCATGATACCCGAGGCAGGAGGTTAGAGTATGTAGTCTAATTTCAGTGCTTAGCCTCTTCCTGCCCGTTTCCACCAATAAAAAGGGGAGGCAGTTCTTTTCTACTTCTCAGTACTCTAATATTGTACCAGACCAAGCCATAAAAACACACAGAACTTCTCTTTTCATCTTCTCAAACAAAGATTTTATTCATTTTGAACAAGAACATATTATAGGACTTTAAAATACATATAATAGAAAAAATATTGATAATCATAAAAATAGAGAAACTGTAGAGAAGTGGTAACGTATGCAGCAGTTCACTACAACGATGTGAAAGGTTCCTAGAAACGGAAAAATTCCTCCTTCACAGTGATGACTCTTGCCCTTTAAAAAACAGCCAGATGAGACTCTTTCTACCCACAGGGCTCTCCTGCAGTGACAGCTACATTAACCTTTGCTGACAAGCACTTCTCTTTGCTTGTAAAATTAGCTTAGTGAGTGCAAAATTCTTCCAGACTTTAAAATGGTTACTATCAAATGGAGATACACTCCATGCAAAACAAAACATCCTCATGCCTTACAATTACTCCTGTGTTTTTGTTGCTTTGAGATCACTGGGTGGGCTGATACAGGATGATGTCTGGGCATCTGTCTGCTTTAGCTAATATTACAGAAGAGATGTGAATGTAGGAAAGGACACTGAAGGTTTTGCTGCATTTCTCTCCCTGGGCATTTTTCCATGCTTACCACCCATTGTCTGGGCAATGAGCAACAAAGCAGAGGAGCAGTAATGTATGCTTGGGCTATTTGTCTGTTGCTATTAGGAAAATGCTTCAAAACTGCAGAAGAAGCCAGCGCGCTCCCTCCTGCACAGGGGCGCACATACACACGAACGCATGCTCTGTCCCTGACATCCTATTTCCCCCTATTAATTTCACATCCTTCTGGATTATACATCTGAGCTGCCCTTAATATGCAAGAAACTCCTCCCGTGTGAAGGGAATTCTTCTGGGCTTGGGCAAAAGGAGGGTCTGCCAGTCCCCTCCCACCCTGTGGCAGCACCAAGCCTTTGAAACTGGGTCACACAAGCTCTGCCACCTCACCAGGGTTAAGCTTTCACATCACCTGGGGCCATTTCAGACTTCATAGCCCCATGGATTGAATTTAAACCATGCAACATATACAGTTTTGATGCACTCAGCAGTTCTGTGATATTTCTATGACATCTGTAATTGCTGACCAGAAATCTCCAGGACTAGGACTTTGGCATTAAACACAAGTCAGGCTCCAAATCTACAGCCACTTTGTCACAAATCTGTCATGTCCTGGACATCAGCAAGGTACAGGAATCCAGTACATCATTGAAAAGATTAAAAAAGCTTGGAATGGAATGGAATTAAAATTAAATAGATTAGAATAGAAATAGAAATAAAATATAAAGTTTCTAGAATGGATTAAAAATTTATAAAAATGGTTGAAATTATGATTTTTACAACTGGCTAATTTTGCAGTGTAAACACAATATATTCTTCCACTGTCTTTTATTTAAAGGAACACTGCCAACCCATGACATTTATTGCAGAACTCCTACTGAGCACTAAGATGCAAACCTGGCTTTCAAGCCTGTCTTTTCACTGTATTTGGTGGGACTGGAATTGCCCAGGCCAAATAACTGCCTGTTAAAACCTCAAAGTAAAATATTACACTAAGTGTCAGAAGGAGCAACCTTCTACTGCAAAAGCAGTGGGAAAGTACTTCGCTGCAAACCCAGATGAGTATCAAGTGAAGTTACTTTTATAACAGCTCCCAAATTAAACCATTCTTATTATTTGCATTATTCTAGGATGTTGGACTTGAGGTATCTTTGTAAAGATGCAAAGTTAACGGGCAAATCAGACCAAGAATGCTGAATTTCTAAGAAGCTCATTGCATGTACTTGGTATTACCAAGTTAAATTTTGGAACTGATCTCGTCTGCTACGTGATAAGATTTAATTGTGTCATATGGCTCATTAAGGAAGAGGTCCATGAACTCTTGCTGAAACTAAACTGAGTGCCTCTGTGAAGCATGTTTATGAAAATTTGTTTCCTGGCGTTTAGAGGGAAAATTATTTTCTGTCTCCTGTATACCCACTTGAAGGACTGCCAACATCTTTTTTAACGCAGGTATAATTCCATTATTTTGACACTGAACAAGGAACAAAATTCCAAAATAAATACCGCTGTGAGAAATCAAACCTGTTTTCTGCAGATCACGGAGGCACAATCTTCAGCCAGGTAAGTCAATTGCAGCACAGGCCCCAACTTCACTTTCTTCAGGATTTTTGCCAGGATGCTTTGTCATCCAAGCTTGCATGTGAGAAGTTTTAAAATAATCCACTAAAAAAAGGAAAAGATCATGGGTAATGCAGCCAGGGTGCATCACTCAAATGGAGTTTACAGACAGCTCACAAGCCCGAGCTCCAAAACACAGCACAGTTGTTTGGATGGTAAGCTCCTTGGGACTGAAAGCAATTTTCTGGCTTTCTTTTGTGGGGCACTGAGATGCTTCTTTCATTGATGGACTACTTACAGATGGGAATCCAAATTATTCCCGTGAATGGAATTAGTGAGACATTAAACTTGTGCAAGTTTTTTTCCCCAGTATCTCTGCCCATTTAGCTACTTAGCATTATGGCTGGTGGTGGTCAGCTGCAGGCTCTAAGACTTCTTCCAAGCAGTGTATCCCTTTCCTAAGGAAAAGAGATAATTTAAAAGGCATGTACAACCTGTGTGCCTCCTGGGTACCTGTCCACTCCCCTCAGTCTCAAGTGTTCTGCTGCCACAGGGTCCCAAACCTCCTGGCTGCTCTGTGCCCATCTATTTCAGACTTCCACACCTTCTTTATTTGCACCTAAATTGCTACGAATAATAAAACAGGAATTCAATCTCTCAGCTTTAACAGATGCATCTGACTTCTGCTTTTGCTTCACAGTTACAGCTATGAATAAAATTAATCAAGGCATGTGAAGAAGCCATGGGGTCAGAACAGTTCAGAACGGGGTCACCAATAATCTAAAACCGTGGTCACAACGTCTGGATTTTCAAGTCTGAAAGAGTTATGGGAGTGGAAGGCAATTTTTTTCTGCTCTTAAATTCACATGTAGAAACACTTCCAGTTTAATTTCTGCAACTCTTTTCACTTAAACGAGCCACAGTTTCTGGAAACAGACTAACAAATCCTGAAATCGGTATTTGGGAAGTGGTGTGATTATTATTCCAGTCTGATCCAAGATCTAGAAGAATTTCTAATTTATCATATCAAGGTTTCCTGATGAGTAGCCATGAGGGAGATTTCAAAGGTCAGGAGAAATGAAATGCAGATTTAAATTCAAATTAATCAGAGGCAGACTCCAGACTAGCTTACACTTACATGGGTAAACATTCACCGTGGACTGTTGTGGCAGGTGGAGACGGCGAGGTGCCGCAACCTTCCGAAAGCATCTCCAACAGGGAGCCGCTCGGCAGGCCACATCCCGCACACACCCAAACACACCCACCCACCTGATGGTACTTGCAACAGGTTGACAGCAAAGAGATGGGAAGGGTCCTTCGTATGGGGTTCCACAGCAGAGGTTTATTTCAGCCCCACACACAAAGACACTCCACGACAAATAACCAAGAACAACGGCGGGTTCAGGTTTATATACGGGGTAGGAAGGGGTGGGGAGAGCATCAGGGCCAATCATCTGAGGGCACGGGGGCGGTACAGAGGCGGGGGTAGGGCATGGGAGCCAATAGAAAAACAGTGGGGGAGTGGCAAGGGAGTAAGGGCCAATGGGGGAACAGGGAAGGGAGAACATTCTAGGGGAGAGACATATGAGGGAGAAAGGGGCCGGGAGGCCGACGGGCCAACAGAGCTGGGGTACGTTAACGTAATGGAACAAAGACTCACGGGAGAAGCCATTTCTGTCTCCCTAACTTCGGCAGCACTTTTGGGCTTAGGGCTCATCTCTTCAGGGCAGTGTGGGCTCACTGGCCTCCACAGTGGACTATATATCGCTCCAAAACATGGAAATGTAATCTAGAATTGAATTTCAGAGCACTGAACAAAATGTAAGCCACGGGAGAAAAGCTGTGGCTGAAGGTGAAAATCACACAGCAGAGACTGGGGAGCAACAGAGCAGGGAGCTGAGTGGACATGACCCCTGAGTCTACCTGGCCAGTCCTTATCACACTCTGGGCCGGGGGAAAGCTGCTCTGGTTGATTCTATTGTTAGCCTCAAGATGGTTTTCCATGATCAGATCCCTGACTTGCTACTTTTCTGGGATTTGTCATTTTTTCACAGAGTGGGAAGAGATCCTTAAGGACCTGTTGCCACAGCTTCAGAAATGGCTGTGCTGTGGCACAGAGACTGTAATGCTGACCAGGTCTGAGGCTCAGAGATTTTATGTGACAGCTGTAGAAAGTCTGAAAGTTTTGGTCAAAAGTTTGTCAGGCATACAGAAACTCTGGTAGGTGTGTTTGCTTTATTTAATCCATATATTTGCCCATTAAATAATTCAGAAGATGTTATATTAAACAGACTTCAGAGAAAAGTGATGGAAGTGCATTTGCTGAAGCAAGAACTTGTATAATGAGACATTCCATAAAGGAAGCTGGACTTCTAAAGTCAGAATGGATTAAGGGCATGAATTCATGTGTCCCATGAGAACTTATTATAAACTCGAAGGACATTCAGAGACCTTCAGCAAGAAGCAGCTCTCATACTTGAGTTTAATTTTAGTACCATTGCAGTTGTAAATAAATTGTTTTTATAATTGTTTCAGTGTGAGTAAGAATTTTATCTGATCACCCAATTAGCAGTATGGGGGTTTTGTAAAGAATGAGAAATGTATTAGGGATTATTTTGTGCACTTCTGAACACAAAAATACTGTATCTATAAAAATCACACCTTTCTTTTAAGGCTACAAAAAAAGAGAATTTAAATTATACCAAATAAACCACTTTGAAAACAGCCAAGTAAGTTTTTCCCTATCTGTGCTGTTGTTATAACACAATCAGCTTGGACACTGATAACAACCTCATCATATTCATGGCTGATTTCATATTCTCATACAATAATAATAGTAGTATGATCACGCTGACTACTGCGTTGCCAAGGCCGCAGGAAAATGATAACCTGCCCAAAAGTAATACCTTCAGAAGTAGTGTGAAATAAAAAAACCCAAACTGGAAGCTTTCCCATTAGTCCCCAGTTGCAGGTGAGGGTCTTTTTGCCCAAACCTGGCTGTGGACACAGCCAGAGCAGTGAGGATGAGGGAGATGGGATCTCCTGCTGCCAGCACCTCGGGCTGGTCTATCCTTTAAAATTTCTTTTTCAGAGCCTATTTTGCAAAGCAAGCTTCACTGTGCCTCCCCCCCCGACATCTCAGGTAACACAGACGCTCTCTTCTCATCCTGCTCCATTTCCCTTTTCCCCCTTATTTTCACAGAGACTTTATTTTGGCCATCCCAGTTACAGGGAGACCACCCTTCTTAGTGATGATTAAGCATAGTCAGTGACTTAAAAACAAGAGAACAAGAGTCCCACATTTAACTTTCACTAAGAAAAAAAAAAAAGGGCTGTAAAAATGGTCACTCTATTTTCATTCCTCTTCCATTTTTCTGTAGCAGAAATAAGTTGTCTCACCTGTTTATTTTAAAAGTGCTTTTGAGTTGTTCAGCCGTATTCCTGCTTTGGACATGAGCTACCACTGTTCCAGGTGTGTGCAAATTGTGATAGAATAGAACACTGCAGTTTGAAGGGACCTACAACAATCACTTAGTCCACCTAGGCTGCTCATACATGATGGACTGCTTTTGCTCAGCTCAGGGGCAGCAGACTTTTAGGTCTCACCCATCAGCTGTGCCTGCTGCCAGGGAGACACTTTCCTGCGATTCTTCAGCAAGGTTTGACCTCTGGTATGTGACAGGTGAAAGACAATGACTGATCTGAGGCCTGGATCTCATTTGGTGATTCTGCTAATGAAGTGGCATGTGGACAGGCAACAGCTTTCATTAGCTGTCCATTTTTTTCCTGCAGCAACTGCTGTGTTTTAGGTTCACAGCCAGAGTTATGCAGGACTATAGGACAGAGCCCGAGAAGAGGAAATATTAAGCTCTCTCAGGCACCAGGTTGCCCTCTCATCACAAGTTCAGTATTAAATAATGATATCATTAGTTAACATAATGATTTTTATTTTAAAAATATCTGATATCATTTATCAACTGCAAACTAATTTCACTTTTTCTGTCCTATGAATTTAAGATTCATGTAAGACTGATCATGCTGTAAGTGAAAGCAAGTCCTATTTTTACTTAGCCAGAGGAGTACTTGCAGTGTGCTAAAGCCATAGTTGCATTTCTTACTGTTCCAAGCCTTTTGCATTTCAGTTGTCAAACACAAATATAAAAGTTGCACTTCTGAGATTTTTAAACTTCTGGTGTTGCATTGTGTTTCTTTTTTTTTTTTTTTTTAATGAAACTATTAGCCTAATATTTAAAGCACTTTAATGATGTGATCAAAAAAAGTCTCCTTAGTTTGTATTCTCTTTGTTTGGCTGCTGTAGATACAGATCTGCCATCTCTTGCCTTGCACAGGTCTCTGGAAGGGCAGGGACAATTTCCCTAAGATTTAAGCAGGAGACTAGAGTATTTTAGCACTATCACAGTAAAGAGCAGGAGTGTGTGAAATTGTTGAAACAACAAGGCTTGGCATCTCCAAAGGCTTAACCCTTCTGTTTATCCCAGGGGCAGTGAAGGGAAGGAGCAGTATAGTGTAAGACATTTTCCCTCCATCAGCACCCCCCACTCCTGGCTGGGACCACGTTTCCAGGCTCATACTGGTGACTTGGTAATTCCTGTCTCCATATCCAGGGAGGGATGAGGCCCCATCAGGGATGAGGCTGATAACTGGTTTCTCTTTGAGGTGCTGAGATGGGGACACCTGTTAATGAGAAAGTTGACCAAGGACACCAGCCCAACTGACACCAACTATTTAGCAGCTGTCAGGCAGTAATGACTCCCAGTCACTCCTACCTCGCCTGGGTTTGAACCAGTAACCCAGAGACAAAGGCCTCGTATCTCATTACTGCCGCTCCCTCGAGCCAGCCCACTCCTTCGCAGCAGATGTCTATTGCATTAGTGTCAAAATCATGTATTTAAAGGAAGAAGTTTGCAAAGGTACATCTGTCCAGCACATAAAAGCTCCCTCCTGCACCCAGAAAGTTCTGTCTCAGGCTGCCAGCTGACAGGGATGAACTGCGGGGTCTATCCCCATCGTGGGCTCCTGCACTCCCACATCCCTTTGCCCCCCAGTGCCCAGTGTACTTCCAACTAAAAGTCTTTATTATATTCTTATTAAGAGCACTATGTGTGGCCTTTTAAAATAGCTGGGGGACAAAGGAAGGGGCACCAAATTATCGACAGGTATAAAATCCATTCATGTTAGATGAGCTGCTCCCACTTACCCTCAGAGAGGATTCAGCTCACCCAGTGAGATTAAATGAGTAGGCTTACCTGTCTAACATACCTGATAAGTACAAGGGCTGAAAAATAATCTTTCTCTAAGGACATACATGAAAATATCAGCAGCCAAACACATTTTGGTTTCACTTTATCAGGAGTCTGATCCAGATAGCATTCAGTAGTGAGCAGTAGCCAAGCTGTATTTACAAGCTCCAAAACAACATGCTTCTGGGATAGAAATGGCAATAAAATGTTACCTGAAGACACTAGATGCAAAAATAGCTCTTGCATCTTCCTCTTTCCCTTCCCCCCTGCTTTCAACCTGGCAATGCTGAGCTCTGCCTATGGAAATGAACAGCTCCTGCTCTGGTAGGGCTGCTGCTTCCAGCAGGGCTGGTGCTCGATAGTGGGCAGGGTCCCCTCCCAAGCCCCACGGCAGCTTTTCCAGTCTGTCAGGTCAGGTAAGTGAAGTGAAGAACAAAAGCGTGGCTGTGTGCAGGAAGGGGAAGGGATGGCAGCAGTGACCTGTGGCTCCCACAGCCCACCCTGCCCCAGCCCCCAGCAGTGAAGAGAGACCTTTGTTCGAGGGTTAAAGCATGGGAAGTGCTGATGATGGTGGTGGTGAGGTGCAAGCGACTTGACATGTTTCTCAAATCCTCTGCATATTATTATTATTATTATTATTATTGTTGTTGTTGTTGTTGTTGTTGTTGTTGTTGTTATACAGTTCACACGACAGTCACTTCTGTGGTCCCCAGTTGCAGACTCCAGGCCATGCAGGTTAACAGTGACTGCAGAAAGGCTTCCTTTCTGATCAGCAAATCTCTCAAGGACACCAGGCTTCCATCTAGGAACTATTTGCTCTGGATAATCTGTGCAAGAGCAGCAACAGCAATCCTTCTGTACAGTAAACCGTGCAAGATGGTGACAGGCTCAGTGATCAGGGGGGTAGGAAAGGGAGGTGCAGCCCTTTTGCCATCACAGATCTCACACAGATGTGGTTCTGGGAGCAGTGATGGCAGCAGACAGGCTTGAGGGGCTGAGCAGATACCAAGTGGCCAAAGGGGCTGTCCCACGTGCAGGAGGATCAGGAGAGACTCTGATCACGGCTCCCTGCTCCCCAGGCACTGTGATAGCTCCTGGGGAATGTTTTTATTGCTCCCTGAAGAGTTAGGTCTAACCTAGACACATGTCCTGAATTACTTGCCAATGAAGTTTCCCCCTCTTTTTTTTTTCTTTTTTTTTTCTTTTTTTTTTTCTTTTCCCAGTCCTCTCTCTTTTCATTACTTGCACAGGGTTTGCGTGGAAATTTGCCTCCAGTTCAGGTAGCATGAAAACTTCTTTTCTCACAGCCTCTCTCCTTCACTGTTCTCTTCAGGTGCCTCAGCTGCAAACAAAACAGAAGTACCATGTATAGTAGTAACTACTCTTTTTCTTGGCACAGAAAAATTCACTGCATGGGACTATTTCTAGTCCAAAGACAGACTTATTGAAAAAAGCAGAGTTAAGGTGAAGCTTTGGAAGCTTTCTGGGCAGACTGGACACAGCCTTCTGCTGGTGGCAATGCGTGCTGCTCCCTTGTTGCACTACACCATTTGCCACCACCCTGCCATATTTTCTACTCCTGAGCCTCCAGCTGAAGGCCAGCCCAGCATCAGAGAGCCAGTCCACAGGGCCCAGCTGGAAGCACCAGGAGGGTTGTTCAGTCCACTGCACATTTTAACAGGCAGGCAACTAGACCAGAGTATCCTCATCAATAGGGCTGGTTCTCATGGGTGATGCTGTTGGTGATCCCAGCAATAAGGCTGACCTAAAGGACAGGGGTTAAGCTGCAGGGAGCACATGGGCGTAATAAATTTGCTTTGATTCGCTCTGTTCAGCTGGAACTTTGGTTTCCGGAGTTGTCAATTCTGGAAACTTTCCTGAGCATTACATTCACTTCTAATGAAGGCAAAACAGGGAGTACAACAAATAAGCTCAAATGTGCAAGCAGAACTGATCAATTAAGCCTGGTACATCCTGCGTGCTATCAAAATCAATGTACATCATGGCTGAAAAGTAGTATCTGCAGAACAAACCTCGAGTTGTACCCAAAATGTAAATCCTTGAGTTTGTCTGCTCTGGAAATGAAGGGACTAAAAATAAGATTATAAATATGGGGATCTTTGCGGCTCTGGCTCCTCGGCGCTAGAATGGTTCCTGTGTCTGACAGATTATCTCCGCGCCACTAAAAATGATCAGAGCCCTAAGGCAATTAATTCCTCACTTTCAGAGTTTTACTTCTGCGGCAACAACGATTGCCATGGACAATAAGGCGGGCCGCCGAGAGGGGCGGGTTTGGAGCGGAGGTGAACAACTGCCGGCAGATAATGAGCATAATGAGCGGTGAATACAAAGGCACGGCAACCTGCTTGCTGGAGGGAAAAGCCCAAGCCGGACCAGCCTTGCTGTGACCCACTGAGCCGTGGGAAAGGCTTCATCACGCTGGTGATGGGGTGCAGGAAATATAATAACAGCCCATGCTGGGAAAGGTGCCTCACCTCACCTTGGCAGTCTGATCAGCCCACACCACCTGGGCTCCCGTGGGTGGACAGTGGTGTCCTGCCTCCTCTTTATGCTCAGATGGCATCCCCGCTGGTAATGGTGACCCTGTCTGGCAGTGGTGGCAGATGTGGGCAGAATGCAGAGAGGCAACATAGTCACCTGCCACCAGGACCTGCTGGGGTCACCCAGGCCAGGAAGGGGATTTCAGCCACACCAAAAGATGTGTTGGCTGAGATCACCTGTTAGGAGGTCTAAAATGACACCACCTTCCTGCTTGGTTCATGTTTTCAGAGCCCATCATGCAGTCCCCAGCCCCACACCACAGAGCTGGCAAGGTGTCAGTGTTCTCGGGGCATTCCCTGCCCAGCAGCCAGCCTGAAATATCAGACCCAGCAAGGGTCACCAGCCCAAAGTAGGGGCTGAGAGAAATAGAGTAGAAAACAGATCTGCAAGCTCCAGAGGATTTTTTACTTTCACATACACAAGAAGAGACAAGCTGGAAGTGCTACTTGTATATCAGAAGCGCAAGTGTGATTTCCTGGAGGGCTTTCCCTCACTCAGTTCAGTGTGGTGGTAAGAGCCCTTTGGAAAAACATGAGTCTGGCTTCAATCCAAAACATCCTCAGAGTTCCCAGATCCCTGATGAACCAGCAGCATAAACACCTAATCTCCAGCCTTTGCTTTGGACTCAATTGTTTTGGAAGGCAGTGACTATCAGGAACAGAAAGTGATCCATAGCTGGGAGACCTGCAACAGCAACCTGGGGTCTGCAACATCTCTGCACTAGACTGAGCCCAAGGGGAAGGGCACTTTTTGTTGCCCCTTTTTCCAATCTGGGCCAAATTTAATTTCATTCCATTTCAAATACCACACAAGGCAGAGATAACAGGTAATGTGTCGAATCACGAGGAAATACCCATGTTTTGTGTATCACCCCACTTCTTGTAACACTGTTGCAGTTCTTCCTTGGAAAGATTGATGATGGATTTTGTGGAAGAAACAAATTTGTGGAGTATTAATTTTTGTGCACAATGTACTAAAACTGGGTGTTGTCACTTAAGCCACTGTTCCTTTAAGTTGCGCTGCTTGACACTATGAATTATTCAATATCTCTATGATATATAGAAGTGGTGTCAGCATTTTAGGGCATGACTCTCCTCTCTTATCTGCTATAAAATCCCAGTGGCTTCATTGAGCTATAAAGGGCAAAATTAGGTCCTCAGCAGCATTGTTGTCTTGCAAGCAGAAAACACTCTTTACCACTGAGTGAAGGGTACCAACAGGCCTTGCTTATAGTATAAATCCAGATATTTGTAAGTCCCTGGTGCATCAATGCATCTAAAAGGTCATTTATTCATCTGGGAATGAGAAATCAGAGTGTAATGGGGATGGGAGATAGTGTAACATTGCCTATTTTCTCTCTTGCAGAATTACTCAGGTTGCATCGACCTCATGCTGCTAATACCACTGGGCTCATCTGCTTGAATGGCGAGGTGTCTGTCCTGCAGCCAGCAGCACTGAGCCCGAGCACAGAGCTGTGCCAGGGAAAAGGAGGGGGTGTGTGGATTGGAGGAGCCCAGAACAGCCCAGGGGCTGCTGCTTCCCCCAGGACACAGACTGTTCAGGGGAAATCTGTCCAGCTCAGAGGCTGACTGGGCTACAACCACTTGCCATGAAACTGAACAGTCCCTGGGAATAGTGCTGATAATTTTTCTATCCTTGTATTAATTTTTTCTCCTGTTTTTAAACCAATGATGTCAAAGATAATTCAGTTGAAACTGTTATAAATTCATTGTCAAGCATGGAAGGGCACTCACTCTGCCTCCCCAAAACTGAGGGGTTGTTAGAGCTGTAAGAGAAACAAGGATAGAGGTGGCAAGAGAAAAAAAAAGCTTGTGATGTGAATACACTCTTGGCAAAGCCACATTTTAAATCACCAATGGCTTAAATGATAGAGGTCTAAATCCCTGGAGTTTCCTGTGCCTTGCCAGTGGGTGGGTGCTGCACATTCAGGAACTATAAACCAGGGAGTGTTTTGTCTGGCAAAATAACCTCCTGCAAGTTCCTCAGCCTTCAGGAACCAAATTCTGCCCCCACAAATGCAGAGCCTCCCCCTGCTGTGAGCTCTGCATGTAACTCAGGGCAGAATTTGTCCTCAGTGATGCAGTCTGAAGTCAGGGTAACTGAGGGCTGCAGTTTAGTGATTCCAATGCAGATGTAAATTCTTACCTTCCATTTCTCCCATCTATTTGTTGCAACACTTATGTAGGTATTTACAAAAGGCAAAGATGTATCAAGCTATCTCTGGCCTTCTTCCCATGTTACATAGGATGGTAAATATTTTTGGAAGGGATGTAAACCTTAATGCTTCTAGGAAGAAGCCAAGTGGTACCAGATGGCAGAGAGGAGGAAACTCACCCTATGGGCAGGTTTTTCACAGTATTCTCATCAGCATCTGGTATTTGCCACTGGCAGAGGCAGTACAGGGGCCAGCACTCTGATTCTGTCTGCGTGTCTCTCTATTCCTACTACTGACTGATTTCTTACCTATTCAGAACAACTTTTGTCAATTTTTTTTCTTGACACACACACTTGGATCCAAAGTCTCAGTGTCTCTCCTCTTTGGGTAGATGATGGTGGAGGATGTGACAGCTCCCCAGCACATGGCCTCAGCTCACAGGCATGTGGCAATCCTGATGATTCAAATCTTGTAAGTGGAGTTCGGAGATTTTTCTTAATACTTAAAAAAAAAATTGCTGTGATATTGTATGTAGCCTTCTGACTGCACAATGAAGTTGGATCCTCACTACACACTAAATTAGCAGTGAAATTTTTGCTCTATTTATTATGTATGTGTTTGGGACATGCCAGTCACCTGCAGCTCCCTGGTAGGAGCAGCACTGCCTACTCCTTCTTAGGATTTAGTTTCCAGTCCTTTACCAACATACAGATTAGGGAGGAGGGAAAAAAACCTCCATATCTGGAGTTGCACAAAATGGTTATAAACTTCCATGAAAATGAAGTGGTAGTTAACACTGTGGTTGAGGGGACTTCTATGGGCTTTTTCTTTCTGGCTCAAACATACTGTGTATGCCTGCTCTGTAGGTGCCACCACGACAAGAGATCAGGCTCCATCAGCCCTGTAGGGATGCCTGCACGGAGCAGATCTGGACCCAACATGTGAATGTGCACCTCTTGGGTGCATGCAAGACACTCCAAAACAGGACTGGAAAACAGCATTTAAGGCATATCTTGAGAACACACACCTCCCATGCCTTCCTTCAAGGAACAGCTCTTCATCTCCGCTGGTCTCCAGTTTGGATGCTGCTCTTTGTAGCAATGTTTAGAGGCTATTGCTTATGCCTTTTGGAGGACCTGTTTTTCTGGCAAGGCAAAGAGTTTGCTGGTCACAATCAAAACCCTTCTCTGAATACCCTGAAGTTCTTTAAATGAGTTGGTGCATTGTAGAATTTTACTAGCAGTTTCAGGGCACAAAAGAAAAAGGCTTTGTGAACATAAGATGAAATCCTCCACTAAAACATACCATTTTCATAAGGACAGAGAATGAACTGGATGGCCCAGTTATATTGCCAGAAGCCAGCATTAAGGAGTGCTGCATAATCTTCCAAGAGACTGCGTTTTCCTCATTGCTCAGCCAGATGGGCAAATGGAGGCATGAAGGCTTTTCACAGGATGGTTCAGCTGATATGGGAAAAGAAGGAAGAATGACACAAGACGCTTCTTCAGGTCGTTGCTACCTGGAAAAGTCTTCTGGCTGAAAATACTGCTTAATCAGGCAGGAAGTGAGGTGCCTATCTTGATCGCAGAGTTTGGAGCAGTGCACATTTTTTGTTATCACACAGCTTTGTCTCACAAAAGAGAGCCCACAGTGTTGCAATCTGGGTGCTGTATTTCAAAACATTGATCAAGGATTAGCCCTTGGTGCTGATTTATGGGAAAACACCAGTGCCACAGACGATTTATATCCCATGTAAATGATTCATAGAGTATGTGTTCTGCGAGATGGGTCCTGGGCACATATAAGCTGAATCATGGTCTTGATGCACAGGCAGCGGTGTGTATTTCTTAGGCTGCCTCAGAAAACCAGAGAGATTTACTGGGATTAATCCTGCCCCTCTGCCCACTCCCACACCTCTGAGTGGGCTTTGGAAGAGCCACCCCTCTCCGGGGAAGGGGGGGAAGCGGCAGCACAGCTCTGAGCTGCGGTGGTGTCTTCTGTAATACTGACGTATCCCTGTAGAGGGAATGCTTTGGTAAGACTTCAATAAGGCTGTGTATCGCTGTGTTCTATCAGGGACCAAATTCATTTTTTGCATCACCTGCTGAGTTCAGGAGTTAACATCAAGAGCATTTTTACCCAGTAGGTTGCTGGTAGTTGTTTTGTTGGGGATTTTTCTAAAATTCTTATTTTGCTGCAATTCGCTTTAAAATTTCATCCCTGACTGAAGAGGGTGGAAGGGCCCATCTGATTCAATGCAAGGGATAGGCTTTGATGCTGTCTTACATGAGCATCAAAAGCTTAAGATAACATGCATATTAAAAGTGTTTTTCACTGGCAGCTTGCAGAAGGCCCCATGGCCAGATGTAACAAGAGGGAATCCATAGCGTGTTGTTTACCAACTGCTCCTACACTTCATCTAAATTGGCAGGAGGAAATCACAATGCCTTCTGAACAACACTGGGAAACGGGGTTTTTTCACTAAAACTGAAACTACAAACCCATCAAAAACACCCCAACATTATGCATTATTTGTGTTGATTAAAATTATGCTTTGCAACACTGGGTTTGTTATTGATCATAAAACTGTGCACTGACCTAGTCCTTTCCCTCCGAACTATCAAAGCATTTGAAAACTTATCTCGACCCAGCCCTTGGTTCCACTGTGCCCATAAATCACCCGAGCCACAGACACTTTTCGATACCCCTGCTCTAGCACTGCTGCCTTGCCTTTCCAAAATGAAGGGATTTTCCTCTACACTGCAATGCAAGGTCCACCTTGAAGGGAAGATTACGGAGCAGTACAGGTGATGATGCATAGTGTCCACTTGATTCAGGTCACAGTCACTCAGACCAGCTGCTATCTGGACACCTGGCAGCTTCAATGCCACCTCCTGGGCATACAGGCCTCTGGAAGCCCAAGCACAGCAGGTCACCATGCCTCAACAGCCCCCTGGGCACCAGAATGGCAGCACTGACAGCAAACCCCTTGTGGATGGCATCAGGGTGGATCTGTGGTGTTCACATTTCCAAAAGCACAGACATACCCACTGAGTACTGAAAGCAAGTCTTAATCATCACAGGGACTTCCTCTGTGGATATTAATAATCTCCTCACTTCCTCTGAGGAGCCCCCCTGTCTGTTGAGCTCAGTTTCTGCAGAAGCATCAATAATGCTCAAACTTTGAATGATTTCACCTAGGAAAGACAGCTTTTCTTGGGAAAGTAATGAAGTAAACATCAGGCAAGCCCAGCAATAAACTGCCCAGACCAGGCACTGCCACAATGTAGCTTCACCTGTGTCTGTGATGCAGCCGCCACAGGCTTCTCTCTCTTTTTGACTTTGGTCAATGATGAACAATTGCTCGGCAATATCCCCCTGCTCTGCTCCTCCTTCCCCCGGCCACTGGCCAGGGACCTGCTAGTCAGATCAGTGCTTGGGAGGGTCTGGGAGAAGCACTTTCCTCTTCCTGTGGGGAAGGATATGATTAAAACCTTGTAAATAAAAGGCTTGGCTCAAAAAACGCCTGGGTGCCTTGTAGACACAATGCAGCCATGAGCTGTGGCTCAGGGTGGTGAGAAGCAGGAGATGGGACACAGCCTGATGCCGTGCTATGCTGGCCATGGCCTGTCTGTCCCAGACCCCAGGAGCAGTGACCTCTTGGCATGGACACCTACTGGTTTCCATGTCCTAAGGGCTGACTCTGCTGCTGAGGTGGCAACCTCAGGAAAGCCTGACCAGCCACAGCCAGGACTGCACCTTCTGGAGAATGGTCACCAAGGTGGAACCCAGGTCAGAGCACAGCTCTGGTCCTGGGTGGCCCCTGTTTTACCTGCTCAGAGCCATCCCCCCTGAAAGGAGCAAACAGGCCTCACCACTGGCTGTACAATGGGATTCCCTCCTCTCTAGGGAACCACCCCGGTGTGGGTTTGTGCTAGGGGAGAACTGTCCTCTTCACATCTTCATGTCTGTGCTGTGTGCTACCAAGAATCCACCTGCAAATCCCACCTGAAGTGAACCAGTGTCCGTGCTCTGTGCTAAGCTCCTCTTACCCTTTTGATGATAATGGGATAAACAGCTTCCTCAGGAGAAAAGGGATAACAGAGCCCACGGAGGGGATGAACTCCTCCAGGAGCAGAGAGGGTCTTCTGTTTTGCTGTGGTAGGGAACAGTTGTCTAGTTTGCCAAGGGTATATCTGGGCTCAAAAACCCAGGAGCATAGACTTGTGCAGAAAAACATAAAGAAACTGCAGCTTTACCAAGATTGAGAAAGATAACATCAAAAGGCAGAAGTTGCAATCCTCCATCCCTCTCTGTTCTGATGTTCCCTCCATGCACAGGCCATATGCTCTGCATCCCACGCTCTGGCATCGGATTTGATGTCTCTTTATAGCTAGAGGGTGTCTTGACCAGCTTTCCAGTGTGGTCAGAAACCTGGTGTTGCACTGGATTAACCCTGGAGTCAAACCATTTACTCAGGTTCCTAAGGAACACAAAGCTGGCAATTCCCTAGGGCTTTTTAAGGATACTCATGCTGTGTCCTGTTGCACCTTTCATTTTTACAGCGTGATACTGGCCAAAAAGCAGCCCACAGAGGGATATCATAGCCCAAGGAAAACTGCATTAGACTGAAACTCAGGGGATGTCATGCACAGATATAGGAAATCTGCCCACATGTTGCCTAGGAAATTCACTTTATGAACTTTCCATACCCTTTATTAGGTTCTGTCCGATGTGTGCAGAAGTTGAGGCTGGCACGGCAGCCTCCTGGCAGTAAGAATGACCAGAACCTGGGAAGATTCTGTCGAGGAATAAGCGTTATCTGCGACTTCAGGGCCGTTTGCTCCCGCACCACTGAGGTCTAAAGGAATATGCCGTTCCCAGGAGCAGAGAGGTGGCAGGGATGCTGGAGCCAGCTCTTTCAACTTGTCGAGGCAGGAGGGACCCGGAGACAAAGGCAGGCACCCCAGGGGGAGGGCGGGCAGCGGGACAGAGAGGCGCGGGGCCGGGGCCCGGTGACAAAGCCCTTGGCGGGGGCGGTAACAGCGGAGATGCTCCGGGAGATCCCGCTCCGCTCCCGGTCCAAGGCGGCCGCCCGTGGCTTCGGGTCCCTCCCCTCGTCCGGACAGAGCGGGACCGGGGCCGTTTCGGCGCCGCTTCCCCGGGCCGCCCGGCAGGCGCGTTTTCCTGCCTGTCCAACCCCACCCTTTCCCGGGATGGTGCTCTCTCCGGTAGCTTTTCTTCAGAAAAAAACCGGGAAAACCTATTTAAAAAAAAAAAAGAAAGAAAAAAAGAAAAAAAAGAAGAAAAAGAAAGAGGCAAAAAGGGGGGTG
>VWZW01006613.1:976313-1101100 GCA_013397115.1 Edolisoma coerulescens
TTTTATTTCATCCTCCCCCCCTCCCCCTTTGGTTTGTGTTTTCTTTTTATTATTATTATGGGGTCTGTGGGGGAGCAGAATTTCCAGTCCGGCGTTGCTCTTCTTCCTTGTCCAACGCTCAACGGAGAACTATAATATTTCTTCCCCGAGATGCTGCAGTGAATTTTAGTTCTAGGAAATCAAGGGAACAAAATCATCCGAATAACCCGAACCATTTGTTACCCTGTGAGAGCAAACGCAGCCTAGGCACAGATGATGGCAAAAAATTCCTTGGAAGGGTCTAAAGAAGACCTGAGCAAAATTTCGGAAGAGGAGATGCTGAGATGGAGCAAGGAAGAGCTGGTGAAAAGACTGAGGAAAGTGGAGAATGAAAAGATGAACTTAATGGTGGAACACGGCAACTTGATGAAAGACGTGAACCGGCGGCTGCAGCTCCACCTGCACGAGATCCGCGGGCTGAAGGAGGTGAACCAGAAGTTGCAGGACGACAACCAGGAGCTGCGGGAGCTCTGCTGCTTCTTGGACGACGACCGGCAAAAAGGCAAGAAGCTGTCAAGGGAATGGCAGCGCTTCGGGAGGCACACGGCCAGCGTGATGTGGAAGGAGGTAGGCATGTACCAGCAGAAGCTGAAGGACCTGGAGGCGAGGCAGGAGACCCTCCTGCGGGAGAACGTGGAGCTGAAGGAGATGGTGCTGATGCTGGACGAGGAGCGGAGCGGGGCCGGCTCGCGGAGCTCCATCGACAGTCAGGCCAGCCTGACCAACCTCAACGGCGGCTCGGCCACCAGGGACGTGGGGGACGGGAGCAGCACCTCCAGCACGGGCAGCGCGGGCAGCCCCGACCACCACCACCACCACCTCCACCACCACAAGGCCGGCGACAGCAAGGCCGGGGCCATGCGGAGGTCTATGGATGACCTGTCCGCGCCCCTTCACCACCGGAGCATCCCCAACGGCCTCAACGGTGAGCCCCTGCCCCCCTCCCCTGCCCCGCCCCGCTGGCCCCGCGCCACCTCCCCCGGCATGTCCGGTGCCCCTTGGCGGTGGGGGGAGGGACTCCGGGGGAGGGGGGGCCTGGCCATCCCCAACCCTGTCCATCCTTGGTGATCTCTTTGGCAGAGCAGCCCCGGGGAGCCGGGGAGGGGCACCTGTGTGCGGGCTGTGTGTTATCAGTGTGTTGACTGTGTTATCAGTGTTCTGGGCTGAGGGCTGGAGCCTCTTTTATCTCCAGCAGGGTTGGTGTTAGGTTTTGTTTGTTTGTTTTGGGTTTCTTTTTTGACAAAAAACAGCCTGAGTTTTCAGGGTTAAATAAACACTGGTTGTGTTCCCACTCTTCCTCTTCTTTCTCTCCCCCTTTAAATATTTTGGTTTATGTTTGGCTTGTTTGTGTGCTAGTTTGATAAGATTGATAAAGATGGGATGAGATTTTGGAAGCATCTGATGAAAGTGCAGGTTTGTCCCACAGAGCATCACCTGTTAGCTCCACAGGATCTGTGGGCTGGCTGGCTGTGAAGTGCTCAGCAGTTTTTGAGAGGTGCAGCTCGGCTTTCCCCTGTCTCCGCTTCAGAAAGAGGAGTTTTGTTTGTAGAGAAGAGATTGCTCTCGAAGGGATGCTGTACTCACAATTTTGTTCAGGCTACTCATTGAAGTTAGAAACAAGCTCCACAATGAAATCGTGCCAAGCCTCCTCTGGCAGTTCATATTCAAGCAAAGTTTCTCTTGTTGTCTGATAGTGATCAGGCATTAAAATAATATTGTAATGCCTTTAAAATGGAGATTTTTTCTTAATCTTTTAAAACCAGCAAGAACAAATACATGACTTCTAGAAGGAGTAGTGTGATCAAGACGGTTCAGTAGGAATCAAATCAGGCAGCAATCTAAAAAATTCTTGTATATATGACTGCTTTTAATGTTCTTAGTCCTCTTTTCCAACCAGAGAGGACTGTTTTCTGATTGGGGTGCCCTTTTCCCTCCTCTAAGCACACAGAGGGGATGGAACCCCAGAGACTGGCTCTGATTGATGTCAGCAGTGGATGTGTTTACCGGATAACCATGCTTTCAGCTCCCAGAGCTTTTGGTGGTCCTTTTCTTTTTGATGATTTGTGGCAAGTCTTTATGTCCCAAGAGACCTGAGGGCATGGAGGATTGATCAACCCATTTCACAAGTGTTCACCCATGAATGTGCTGTTTGCAGTCCTGTTGCCTCAGCTGTGTGTTTCAACCCACAGCTGGAGAAGTTCTGGCCACCTTGCCCAGTAGTCAGGGATTGCTGGTTCCAAGGGTGATCCAGTCACCAGATGGTGCAGGGTACAGCAAACATCTTTACATGCTTGGTGTGGAATTTTTTAATCTCTCTCTTCTAGAGCTGTGTAAATCAGAAGTATCTGGTTTGTAAATCTGCAGATAGCTTCTGCTCTTGACATGACTTGACTTTATTTTCATAAAGCATTGCTCTCCACAGAGGCTTGGAGAGCACATGACAGATACTGAATGGACTATTGCTGTTTTGGGACAGAAGGGCTTCACAGTTCTGGTTTGTGAACCTTAGACCATGTCCCTTTCAGGTATTGGTAGCTGAATAGGACTAAGGCAGCTGAATTCATCTGTTAACTCATGGCTCTTGAGTATACAAAACATCACCAATACCTTAGAGCTGTCCCTTAAGTCCGGGGTGAAGGCACAGTGGGATGCTTCACCTGGGATTCAAAGTCGTCCCTGGCAGCACGAAGAGGAAAGTCTCTGCTTGCAGAGCTCGGTCCTCATTGCCCTCCTCAAGCACTGAGTGTGGGACTGTGCCCAGCAGCGTCTTTGGAGGGGACTGGGAGCCGAGTCTCGTGTCCTACCCTTTGCAGGGTAAGAGTAGGGAAGGGTGGCAGAGCATCTGCACACACGTGTTTCCATGCGCGCCTTTGCACCCCTTCTCATTTCCTGTATCGGAAGGAGGAGTAGGGGCTCGAGCATTTCAGATGTGACCTTTAGGTTTTAGTGACTTCTGGTTCTGGGGTGCCTGTGGAAGGTGGTCTCTGTGGGAAGTATTGAAGCTCTTTCCTGTGAACCTGTGCGGTTTCATTTCTGAGGGTGCAACGGATATGATCAGCACTTTAAAAGCTAATAATCCTTGTAAAGATGTAGACAAGCCTGATCTCTCCACTTAGGTAGTGAAGCTGTAAAATGACTTGAATAGTTGTCATTCTCAGATAGCATCGGTATTCAGCAAGGCCATTTCCCTGACTGTGCCTTTGGAAATGCCTCTCAATACATATGCAAATGCAGGGCTTATCAGGCCCCTTTTTTGACTGACAGCAAGAAGTCTGGGAGGGGTGTTTGCCTGGGACCAAGCAACAGTTCTGTTGAGCCTGTGACGGTGTAGAGGAGCAGGGCAGGAGCAGGTGAACATGAAAAACCACTCCAGTGAGTCAGGTGGGTGGTGGAGCTGTCACGGAGCAGCCCCGCAGTGAGCATCCTGCCGTGCCTCCTGCTCCTGTCCCTGCCTTCCGTGCGTGCAGCCGAGATCTCAGCCTTTTTGTACTCTTTTCTTGGTGAGTTGTTTTCCTCAGAGATGAAACAGAAGGAAGGCAGGGGAAAGAGAGTGCGTGGCCCTTCATTGTTAGGTTGTAAGCTTGAGTCTGGTTTGCTGTTGTTTCATGTCTTTAGAGCACTGGAGAACTAACCAGTGGGTGAAACAGATACTGCCTGGCCAGCTCAGCTAATACTGAAATGAACAGCCCTGTGTGCTTTCTTAGTGAGAGGAGGTGGCTGAAAGGGATGCAGTGCAGAATTTAGCATCTGTAGTAAGAACACAGCAGAAGCCTTGGACAGCTGGTGGGAGCAAGGTTGCTGCTTGTGAGCTGCTTGCTAGAGCATTTTTGCTATGGAAAAGCTGGAAAGTCCTGAAATTGGGAGCTGGAAAATGCAGAATTGTGCTGCCCCTGCTAGTGGTATCCAGTGAGCTTCACTTGTTCAGTGCTTTTCTAAAGGAGTCAGCAGTACGGTGGCTGTTACAACACTCATAGGAAGGTAGATTTTTAATAGAATCTTTGAGCAAAGGTGGGTTAAATGTTTCTCATTTTCTCTTCAGCGATCCTTGGAAGTGAGCTGTTGAACCAGGGCTTGTTTTATTGGCCCCAGTGACCCACCTCAGTGTGAGGTGATGAACTTTAGATTTGTAAGGTGAATTCAGAATAAATGGTGTAAGTATAAAAAAAAACCCCAACCCAACTGGTGGTCCACCTTTGCTTCACTTTTCTGAAGTCCATTTACTTATCCAAGTTGTCTTTTGGAAGCTGATGATTAATTATTCACTCATGGAAGATAAGATAATAAATACAACAGAGTGTGAAAATGGCTAATATTAAATGACATGTAATCCTGCTTGTTCTGAAAGTAAGAGGTATGGCCATTCTCTGTGTGCACTGGGACCTGGGCTGTGGGACAGGGGCAACCTCCAAGCTGTGTGATGGGAACTGGCCAGTTGCCTCTGTTTTGATATGTCACAGTTCTAAACCTGCCCAGATCTAGGACAGAAATTGAGGCACAGTCACTGTGTGTGCGTGTGGGTGCTTTGTCTTTCCTTTTTGTGCATGGTGTGGATCTCTGTGTGCACACACAGTCTTTCTGCCCATCCAGCTTTAGACAGCCCTGTTGAAGTGGCTGCTTGGCTCCTGACAGAATTAGGTTTAAAAAATGAGAATTAAAAGAAAAAAAGGCAGACACATTTGGTGATATTGATATTATCATGGCCTGGGGGAAGAAAAAGCCCTCAGGTACCACAGGATATGTCCCTGGACTGTGCGGTATGTGGGAACTTTGGGAGGAGTGACTCAAAGCTCCCTGAGGCCAGGGCAAGGGCTTCCACTGGTTTTAGCCTTATCTAGATCTGACTGGGACAACTGTTCATCCATCTGCAAGCCTGGAGGCATACAGACTGAGCTAGTGATGTGCCCGGGACAAAATCCTGTGCATACAGGCAAAGCTTTCAGGCTTTAGTTTTATTTCACACCCATCAACTGAAGTTGTCCTTAGAACTTCACCTTCCACTGAAACTGTTTGCTCTAGGCTCCCAAAATGGACTGGGTGGTTTCCAGTGTCTCTGACTTTATTCCAGTTGGGTGAAATGTTAATTCTCTTTTTTTACCTATTTTTTAAAAAAATGTTTTCTTTTATAAATTATTGAAAACATCAACAATTAAAAAGTGGTCAGAGAGGCCCAGAAAAAAGCTTTGGGTACAACAGAGAGCCTGTAGTAGCAGAGATATTAATCTATGGCCTCTTGTTGCTGTCTTCTCCAGTGAAAGAAGAATGGTCTCTCTGGGTGAGGGGGTGGGAAGATCTCTAGTTCTATTGATTCCCACTTGTAGATGTCCACATATTTACCTAGAGGGTACAATATATTGCAGTTAAAATGGTGGTAGAGAGAAATGGCTGTTCCCTGTGGGTTGGTATTGATTGGTAATGCAGCTACTCTGTACTTACTTCTCTTCTTTGCACACCCTTTAGGCCAAAATACTTTGTTTTATTAGTGTATTAATAATCAATATACTTATTATTTACTATGGCATATTAATGAGGCCTTTGAGATGAGAATATGCAGGGGCAGAAGCAAAAGATGAGGGTCATCCCGTTTAATTTGAGATATCTCCAATATAGGCTTTAACATCTGCATTCCCTTGGGCTTCCTTTATTGGCCATGTGGAGAAAGGCACTTTGGTGTCATGGTTTATGTGAACTATGTCTGCTTCAAAGAGAGCAGAACTGTATGCTGGTTGTGCTCCTTCTCTCTGCTGATGAGGAGGAAGCCTGGTCAGCTCATTCATATGCAGCCATCTAAAGCCAGATGAGATCAGCCCTGTTCCAGGTGTTGTGGTGACCACTGTCCACTTTTCCAGTGCACCTGTCCTAGCTCTGGTGAAAGAGAGGAAACCACCTTTCTCAGCAGCACTCAGATGTCACCCCTTCATAGTCCCCACACAGCATGGGCAGCCCAGGTCAGAGAAAGTCCTGTTCTCTGTGCTGGAGGCCTCTCAGAGCTCAGTGGCTCCTGCCAAACTTAAGCACAGGTTTGGTTACTTGACCAGTTATTTTCTTTCTTATATCAAGAGCACTTTTCATCCTCTGAAAATGGCTTTAATGTTCTTTTTTTAATATTGCTGTTTTTAATGTGTTGGTATTTTTGGTGCTGTAGGCTGTTACATACAGACTCCTTGTGATTAAGACAGGAAATCAGCTCTGGGATGGCACACTAGGTAGATGTAAGACCTCTGGAGGAACACCTGTTTCCACCTCTGCTGTAAGTTCAATGAGTTCTGCTAATTGGCTTATCAATGCTGAGGTCTCAGACATGAAGGGTACAGCTTGAGTTTCTCGTAGCCAGTGGTCATTGGCCACTCATTCGAAGGACTTCCGTAGAGTGCTTCACTTGAGGCATCTTTGTCATTGCCCACTCCTGCCTTCTTGCTGGGGCACTGTCTGTGTGCCAGCCTGCTTGGCTCCCAAACTTCAGGGTAGCTGGTGTCCCTGAAAACAAGGCTCAGGATGCTTAAATTAAAATTGGGCCATATCTGGAAATATATTCTCCATGGTAATGTGTTCTAATTTTGTTTTCCTCTCTCAATATTCTATAGAGATATCTTATTCTCAGCTGTCCTGTTGAAGGAAAAAAAACTTTTATTGATTAAAAGACAATTTTCTGTGGGCCTTTGATGGAATTATCCACTTACTCTTGTCGAAAGCAATCAGAATAAGGCAGGTAAACTGTGTTGGTTACATGTAAATGATTTGGTCCTCTGGAGACATTTAATCAAATAAAGCTGAGGATCGAATTAAATGGTGATCTAATGAAGTGGCAGGCAAGGGAACCCAAAATGCAGCCCTGGCAGGTGTTACACTCTGTATGTGTGGAGATGAGGGGTGTGAATACCAGCACTGACAGGAGCATTGCATCTGAAAGCTGAAGGGTTAATATTTTGTGGGCACAAGGGTGGCTGCATCCATGCGACCCTGGGGATACTGGAAGCCCACCCTGGGACGCATTGGGCTTTTTATCTGCCCCACAGCATGGCTGTGGCCTTGCTTGCATCTCACACAGACATATCCATGGCAGGGTCTGCTGACGTTGTCCCCCCAGGCTGCCGTTGCAGCATCCTTCTGTACTGGGGCTGCCCTTTGGAGATGCTCTGGGAACACAATGATGGACAATGGCTGATGGTAGGTGAGATGGAGGTGAGGTGCTTAAACTGGTAAACATGTCTAGTATACATCAGTGAGGCAAATGAAAAACATCTAAGCCCATTTAAAATACAGCTAAAATGCTTGAACCCAGAAGGCTGATGTTCTTTCCACACTCACGCGCTGGCCTTAATGCGTCCCACTGCACAACACACAGCATTGCTCGCCTGCAACGGGGAAGGTCTGCGGGCTGCACATCCAGTTTTCCTGCGAATTAGCTGCAACTGGCTGGGTTTGCCTCTGCATTCTGTATTTTTAACCTGACTTTTTGTCTGCCAGCCAGAATTCATCCTGCCCTGTCGCCAAATGTCATCATCCCCTTGTGGTTAACTTGCTGCAATTCATGAAACACTTGGCTGCCATAAATAGTTATGTGCAGAGGTTCCTCCGCACGCGGAGCGGGCAGAAATGCGCAGGCAGCGCTGCTAGGCACTCGCACACGAACATGTCCACCAAGAGAAAGTTGACCCACTTCTGCAAATAGATAACTCCTGGCAGAAAAAGTAACACTGTCTCAGAGAATCTATCTTCCCCTTGCCTACTGAATTGTGAAGCAAAAAGCAAGCCAGCTCCGTCTTCTGAATTAGCAGTGATGTGAGCACAGTACTCCCCATTGAAACCAGGGTGTGTAAATCGGCCCTTGATCTGAGGAGGGCTTAAAATGGCCACAATTTGGTCGTGATTTTTTTTTTCAGTATAATGAAAGCTTTTGTTAGTGAATGAGGTGCGTGGAGTTCAGGACTCAGCTGCTCTTAGGCATTAGGAAACATTTATCACCATGGCAATTGAAGGCTGCTGTGCAGGTTGTTTTGAACACTTTTCTAGTGACTCACGTCTGGGTCAAGACCATTTATGCCAGGTTACTTTAGCCCCTGTACATACAGGTATATATATTCTTCCTCCCCTTAAATTGTTTCTTGCCTTGCTATTTTCCCCCTCTCAGGGAACTCATTGCTTGTTCTGACTTATGTCTCCAAGGTGCTGGTGCCAAGTGTTCGTTCACCTTGCTCAGAGCCTCTTCTGTAAAGGGTCTTTGTGACCCCAAGTCCTTTTGAAGTAGATTACAGGTTAGTTTCGACTGGGTTTGAGGCTTCACGGATCTTGCAGTGAGATTGAAGCAATCCTAAATCTGATGTGAGTTATCTCATTGTCTGCCTGGGCTGTCCTACAGGCTTGTAGGATGGGATGTCTCCTGTTTGCCTGGGGTGTCTGTGGTGGGAGGGCTGTCTGCAGTAGAGGGAGCACCGTCAGTGAGTGTCGGGCTTATGGCATCAGGGCTTTGGCCAGCTGCACACTGCAGTCACAGGGTGACACGCTAGCTGTCTTCTGTGGTTTTGTCAACACCGGCTTGCTGGCAGAATTAGTTCAATCAAAGCTGGAGTGCTCTGAAAAGCCCTTCAGACTTTGCTCCATCCCCCAGCTGTGTGCAGTGACACTCAGGACTGCATGCTGCTGCCTTTTCCCCCATTTCATCCCAAACTCCTCTGCTGCTGGGGTTTCATTCATGTATAAGAAGGTCAGCAGCATTTGAATGTCTGTGAGAGATGAAAGATGAAGTGTGAGGAGCAAATGGATGGAGTAGGGCTCAGGCTAGGAAGCAAGAGAAGATACTTAGCTGATCTTTCAAACCATCTCCAGGGCAGTAAGATCAAACCATCTCCAGGGGCGTCTATGCCTGGGGGTTTGGCACCTGTCCCTGCATTCCCAGGACAATGAGAGCCCCCAGGTGTGGCGGGGAAGGCTGCAGAGCAGCTGCTTCTCTAACCATATGCTGTAGAAGACCTATGAAGAGGAAAGGAGCAGGCAAAAGGACTACTGAAAGCAGAGCAGCAAAACCAAACCGTTGTTTATAAAAGAAGAAAAAAGTCTTACAGCATTTCCAGTCCCCAAAGCGTAATATTTCTATGGAAATAGCAGGAGGAGGCTTGCTGTCAATCTCTGATCTAGTGGGGCTGACTAGATTTTGTTTGTTCTTCCCCACATCTTCCGTCCTGGATCATCTGAAGAAAGGTTGCTGTGCATCACAAATGCAAGGTTCCTGGTTTCTGACTTTCGGTTAAGTGCTAAGCAGTCTCTGGAGGGCTGGCATCTATCTTTCATCTGCAGTTTGTTACTTGCTAAGTTACATTTCTCTCACTCTATGACACTTATTGATAATGCCTTGTCCTTTAAATGCCACTTCTGTGACACTGTGCTCCTGTCATCAGGCCATGGACTGTTCAGTGGTGTGGTCCATCTCAGTGACCTGTGAAGTTACTGTGGGACACTGTTGGACTTGAATGAAATTGAGACTTGGACTCTTTACACTTGCTTTGGTATTTTTTTCAAAGGAAATCCAGAGTGTCTTTAATCTCCAGCAAGGGAAGTAATCTGTCCTGTTTAGGCAATGTTCTGCTTGATTTTTGTGTTGTCAGAGGACTACTGCTGGTTATATACATGCAGGAATTTAACATTTTCGTGTTGATGTTTTCACTGTTTCTCTCCCATTTTTCTTTTTAGTAGGATCTAATAGGATAAGTTCCAGGACAGTCTACATAAAAGTCTACTGTTTTCTGCCAGAGTAACATCATCAGATGCTAACAGAGTGTCAGTAATTAAAAATAACTAATTTTGGTTGATACTGAATCTTTTCCAGCTTCTAACAAAGGTGTTAAGAAAATCTTATTTTTATGTACAATCTTAAAGGGCTATTGTGATGCACAATATTCTTTTGTCTTCTTGGTTTCCTCTTCTTATCTCCCATACTGGGATTTGCAGTCTCATATTTATCTATTTCCCAGCAGCTGAATATAACTTTGATCTATGCTTTGGATCTACGGGGCTTTTAATCCCTTTCCACTGAGTTAAAAGCTTGTTTGCTGTTGAATGTGATATACATAGTTATAGGTTGTATGATCTTCACCAGCGGCTCATGCATTGCACAGGGATGGCACATTGTGAAAAACTCTGATAAAATGTTCCCTTGTTCGTTTTCCTGATTGCAGCTGAAACCCAGCATGGGAGTGAGTCAGTCGTTCACTCTTGGTCAAACTGCTGATACACCTGTCCTTTGCTGTTACAAATACCTCTGCACTTGCTTGCTTTATTTCAATTATTCATTCATTTCTCTGTGATGTTTATTTTTGAGGCTACAAACCAGTTGAGTATTTCAGTCAGTGCAGCAGCCTTTCCATCTTTTGATTCTGATAACATTTAGAGTGTTTTCCTTTTTCGTCATTTAGCACCTTTTAAAAATAGGGATCCATTTTTAAAGCCTATGTGTTTATTCCTCCTTGATGTCCTGAAGCATGATAATATATGCCTTGTTTGTGGAGATCTTCTCTTCTGGAGTGGCTGTGGCTTCCACCTCAGGGGCAATCATGATTTCTGCAGCTCTGTTCTCCAGGCCATGTGGATGTAGCTGCACGTGTGTGACTGTATTCAACCATCTTCTGAAAGTTGTTCTTTTTGAGTTTTTGGTGCAGCTGTTTGCTTCCTGGATTCCGAGCAGTTTATTTGGAAGTCTCCCATGCTTGTCTCCTGACCTCTTGTAGCAAAATGCAGTCCTCTTTTTATGACATCAGTTAAGGCTGTATTGTTTTAGATGTAAGCTTTAAAATAACAAAAGGATGGATGGTTTGCAAGTTAGAGCACTGAACTGGGACTCAGATTTGTAGTGCTCTCATTGTTACATGGCTTTCTGATGTAGTTTTAGCTAAATTATATGATTTGTGGTTCTTCTTTTATACAACCAGGATAATATATTTCCTTTGTCTTCTCCAAGTTTTTTGTGGTTTGTTGGGTCATTTATAGCGTGCTCATACAGTGCTCAACAGAATTAGACCCTTACCTCAAATGGGGCCTCTGACCATTGCTATGATACCGGTGATAACAAACAGGTTTTGAGTTATACTGAACTAGCAAGGAAGGAGAAGTCTTTATAGTAACTCCACACATTTCTAATTCCCAGTTTTGGAGTTGCTTCAAATCTTGTTTCAGCTTTACTGGGATAAAAGCACTTTACATGTTGGGTCGCTTCCCTCTGTATTGTATATACTTCTTGGAACCACAGGATGATGAAGTGTGGTCAGTTTCCAGCCAACTGTAAAAAACCAGAAACTTGTCAAATAATAATCCTCCGAAATGACAAGATGAGCAAAGTTAGATAAAAAGCAGTGTTTGCCTCTCCACAAATACAAACAAGTGCAGAAAGAAGATGCTGCTGCTGTCACGGCGACAGGTTACCTTCATATCTTTCAGAGCGGGCACAGCATTTGTTGTTATTTCAGCTCATCTCATCTGTGTTGCCCAGTTGAATATCATGTTATCTATGTGTATTTAAAATTAAGTTTATCTGTCAGCCTAGCGCAGTTATGGCTGAGGTGAAGAATCACAGCTGTGAAGCAGAAGGGTCCTTCTTGTCACGTTGCTCCCCATGTCACTGCAAAGCAGTGGTGTCTTTGCTGTGATTGCTGAAGGCGCCCTTCCTCTTTCCGGTTAAATTCTTACCTGATCCCTTGATTGCTTTATTTCTGATGCTGGTAATTTGGTAACTCCTAACGAGTCCTGACTGAAAAGTCATCAAAGTCACTCTTGGGTGTGAACTCAGAGTTTCTTAACCACATGGGCTTTTATTTCCATTTGCGTGGTGGAATTGGGAGGGAGGATCTGTTTGTCAGCGTATCACTGACGCGTTAGGAGGGTGACAAGACCGCAGTAACTCTTCCTAGGCAATTATGTATGAAAGGTTGTCAGCATGAGTAGTATGGGAAGTTAAAAGCCTTAATTTTCATTTGGAATTGAAGCCCTAATGACTTTCCCCTCCCACAGCTCATCAGGACCATGTTTCAGCCTCAAGTTGACCAAGAAAAAAAGGGGAGGGGACCTCTTTTATTTCAGACTTTTTGTGCGAAATTTTTATGAAAAAACAGATTTATGAGTCACTGTTCTTTGTATAAAAGATAATTGCTGGAGTATGAACTTCACAAGAGTGACATTTTATGACTTTGCCGCTAGCCACGCAACGTGAGCTTTTGCTTTCTCTCTTTTCAATTAAGTTAAACAACATCTCAGTTTGAAAGGACTAATTTTATTCCTGTTTGTTGTTTGCCTTATACACTAAATATTTTCTCTATGTAAAGCTAAACAGCAGAGAGGGGAAGAGAAAGGATCATCCCAAATGAATGCTCTCTAATTATTCAAAATGATGGGTGTATATCCTATGGGTTTAAGTGAAGTGTTGTATTCAGTCACATCCCTCACTTGCAGCGTAGTGAGGAAGAGAAACTGGATCACACAGATCCTTTTGTTAACCATAGGAACATAATTAGGTTCCTCTGAAAATTTGTTCTTTAAAAACACAGCCCTCTAAACATCAATGTTGTTTAATCTGTGCTTAAAAGTAAAGCTATGTTTTTATCCACTTGTGTTTTGTTGTTGTGGTTTTTCTTTTTCAAGAAATAAGGGAGTGTTTTGTAACTCAGTAGCATCTGCTGCCTAACGCAAGTGAGAGCCGAGGGCAGGAGTGTTGGTAGAGGTGGCATGTGCAGGTTACAGTCTTGCTTTGGCTCTGTAGCAGCAGGTCAAGAGCTTGCACAGTGGCAAGTGATCCAGAGCATCTTCGTCTTTGTGGGTCCACCAGGGACACTGAAGGGCATCTTCTGTTCAAAGCACAGGTGCTCAGCATTTTCAGAGTATTAGGTATTCTGAGGGTGATGCAGGCTTCACTCTTGGAAGTGGCTGAGGTGACTAGCTAATTTTCTTGGCCATGGGGCTGTGTTCTTGAGAAAGCATCGCTCCAGAGCTGTAGATGCCCTCTGTCCATAACAGCATAGGTCCAACAAGTTTTCTGATCCCACAGCTGTGGAGACAAGTCTGCTCAGAGACCTGCAAGATGAGGAATGGATCACGTAAACAGCAGCTGATGCAGTTGTTGGAAAGGCCTCTATTTTTTCTTTCTTCTTGTTACAGCATCTTGGCCAGGTTGGACTGAGAAGATGTCCAGTGGAAGATCTGCTGTCCTGTGCTTCAATCTGCATTATTTGGATTAAAATTACAGGACTGTCCTTTCAAATTTTTTTTTATTTGGCAGTTTAAAGTGAAGGAAACACAGTATTCTTGGGAAAGCCTTGGAATTGCCCCTGTAAAAGGAATGTTGTCTAAAGAGTAAAGCTCTCTGACTCTGTTATGTTCAAGGTTGGCGATATGTGAATTTGATCTTTTTTTTTAAAGGAGAGATTTCGTATCTGGGTTTAAACCAAAACTGTGTCATGCACAAAGGGACGGGTTTCTTCTGTTGAAAACAACATCTGTAGAGCTGGAGGGAAGGGCTGGGCAGCATGGAGTATGTGTCCTGGCATGGGGAGCCACAGAGCTGCTGACTTCCTGGAGCTGCTTCAGGAAGGTAGGGAGCAAGAGGGCAGTTGGGGGGAGAACTTCTGTCGAGCTCAGATGAAGCTCTAATGCAGCCCTTGTGCTCAGCTGGAGTGAGGAGATGTTCTCAGTGTGTGAGGAATGGGCAGCAAGAGTTGCCTGCCTAGCTCAAGATGGGGTTGGAGACCACTACAAAGGGATGTGGCAGCAGCCGAAGGAGGGGATGGAGTAAATCACTGCAAAGATGTGGTTTGGGAGCTAGCTGTTATTTTTAACAGCTGATTTCTCTGAACTGGATTGAACTCCCTCCAGCTCAGCATTGATGATGGTGCCTGAAGCTATAAAGATTGTATTTTGATCAGCAAGTCAAAAGCAATTGTACCACTAGTTATGAATACATTTTCAGAATTACAAGCAAAGGAGATCTCAGAATAATAACAGGCAGAAAAAGTTGCCTGAAGGAACCGGTTTCCTTGATAAATGCTGGAAGAGATGTAGACCTGAACTTTGCACTACTTCCCATATCAGCTTTTTAAAAATGTGCAAACAGATCTAGAATCTGAGTTTTGAACCTGTTAAAATCCTGACTAGACATAATGCAATATGGCAGGAAAACCAATAATGTTGAGGTTTTGCAAATGGTTCAATTGTAGATGTGTGATATGAGGAAAGAAAGGTCATGTGTGTCCTATGCTGTATATTGTTGACCCAGTTGGTTATTCAGTGATGAATTCTGATCTGTATGTTTTGAATGACAGATCTGGGTTCTGAAGTGCTGATGATTAGATTAAGACAGTGTGGTAAACCTTAATGGTGCATGAAGAGCTGCTGCTGGATTTGCAGTAATACGTACTTTTCTGCCTTGGAACAGCGTGAATAATACTTTATGGCTGTATAACTCCTTCCAGACAAGGAGTCTAGGAGTGCTTTGTAAACGCTAATGAGTTTGGCCTCATAGCATATTTATAAGCCTGAGAAGTAGCATTATTCCCCTTTTTTCATAGTTTGGATGTTGACTAGCCTAAGTATGCAAAGAGCAGGCAGCAGAGCTTTCATCTGCCGACCCTCAGTCCTGGGCCTTATCTGCAGGACTCTGTAGGCTTCCTAAGTGTGTCTGAGGCATGCTCGGAAATTTACTGCAGATTCATTCAAAAAAAAATTGGTTGGGTTTTTTTGCAAACCTCTGGGTGTCCTTTGTAAAGTGTAAAGCATTGTAATTATTTGATGATAATTTTTTGCTCGCCTTTTTGTTCTACAGCAGCAGAGATTGAAACTAATCCTCTACTGGAATGAAATCAGATTGGGCATTATGAATATTGTTTCCTTGCCCAGAACAAAGAGACTTAGTTAATGTGAATGCAGACTTCTGTTATCTTTACATGGGAGTTGCAGGTGGGTGAGGAATGTGAGGTCAGAAGGATTGGGAGCAGATAATTGCCCGTGTCAAAGGGCAGTGAGAGTGATGCCTGTGAAAAACGCCTTGCAAAGTAGGTGGGATCAGACACTGCAATGGGCACACACAGATTTTTCCATAGCAGCTTCTTCAGATGTTCATCCCAGAACATCTGCATTATTTCTACAGATTTATGTAGTAGGATATTCTGCAACATGAGCACCGTGTGGATTGTGGATAAATTTTATAAATATTTTGTGTGTGAATTCAGTGTTTGGTGACACATACTGTAAAGACAGTCCTAGAGGGATAAGTTCCTCTTTAGCTGTGGGATAAGCATATACAAGCAGGCATTTCACATAGTGCTTTTACATCCCTAATGTGGAAAACTGCTTCCAAATCTCACTGCTTTTTCATGGGCTGGAGACCAGTAAGGTTCCCAGCAAAGAGTCTGTAATGTTCTAAATGTGGAGGTGGTGATCTTCATCATGTGGTTGTTAGAATTAGCAGCATTTCTGGTCTCACAGAATCATAGAATAATCTGGGTTGGAAGAAACCTGTAGAGGTCATCTAGTCACCTAACACTCCTGGCAATGAACAGGGACAACTTCAACCAGATCAGGTTGCTCAAAGCTCCATCTAAGCTGACACTGAGTGTTTCTAGGGATGGGGCATCCATCACGTCTCTGGGCAACCTGTGCCAGTGTTTTACTACCCTCATTGTAAAAAAATGTCTTCCTTAGATCTAACCTAAATCTCTTGTAGTTTAAAACCATTACCATTATCCCTTGTTGTATTGAAACAGTCCCTAATAAAAATTGTGTCCCCATCTGTCTTATAACCCCCCTTTAAGTACTAAAGGCCACAATGAGGTCTCCCAGGAGCCTTTTCTTCTCCAGGCTAAACAACCTCAAGTCTCTCAGTTTTTCCTCTTGGAGAGGTGTTTCAGCTCTCTGATCATTTTTGTGTCTAACTCTTTTGCACCTGCTCCAACAGGTCCATGTCTTTCTTTTGTGAAATTGTGTTCAGTGTGTTGCTGCACTTCAGACCTGTGTATCACTGAATCAAGTGCCATTAAAGCAGCTGCCTGTTCCTTATGACTGGACTGTGGTTTTCGTCTGATTCTGGTATATTAAATGCTATATTGGCATGTGACTTTTTCCTTATCTGGCTACTTCTGGAACGCAGCTTAGCCTTAGCTCTTCAGCACAGAACAAAAGCTTTCCTGAGACACTGTTTGCACATGGCTACAAATAGAAACTTCAGGTGATTAGCAAGAGGTTCTGGCAAGTCATGCAGATACACGGGGTATTTCAGTATGTGACGTGGCATCCCTGCAGAGCTGGGGGCAGGAGCATCGTGTAGAGAGGCTCTTAGTTGACTGTGCTGTGCTTAATCTTTCTAATACACCCCATAATGTGTAGTGGAAGATCTAGATAATGCAAGAAAACAGTTATTTATCTGGGATTAACCTACATAGAACATTTACATTGAGCAGAAACTAGGCCAGAGTACCATTCAGTCTGATGAGGAGTAGCTGAGGGACCTGGGGAAAAGGAGGCTCAGGGGGGACCTTGTTGCTCTCTACAGCTGCCTGAAAGCATGTTGGAGCAAGGTGGGGGCTGGTCACTTCTCCCAGATAACAAGCAATAGGGCACGAGGAAATGGTCCCAAGTTGTACCAGGAGAGGCTGAGTTTGGATATTAGGAAAAATTTCTTCAGCAAAAGGGTTGTCAGGCACTGGAACAGGCTACCCGGGGAAGTGATGGAGGCAGCATCCCTGGAGGTATTTAAAAGATGTGTAGATGTGGCAGCTGGGAACAAGGTTTAGTGGTGGAGTTGGCAGTGCTGGGTTAGTGGTTGGGCTCAATGGTATTTGAGGATCTTTTCCAACCTAAATTATTTAATAATTCTATGATCCTGCGAATTGCAGTGTGGTACATCTTACAAAATCTAAGGAGCCTTTGTAGTTGCTTCAGTGATTGGACATTGGCTCTGTATTTTGTCTTAGTACCCCTTTTTATTGGTTTGTACCCCTCGACTTCAGCTTAGTACTACAGTTTATGTGTATTGATGTTCTTGTATTTAAAAAAAAAAGAAAAAAAAAATCAACTTTAGCCCCCCAAGCACCCAAACAAACACACCAAATAAGGAGAGCACAATTAATTTATCTTTTTAACAAACTCTCAGGTTGGCTGGTTATCAGTACTCCTTATGAAGAATAGCCTGCCTGCTTTTCCAAATTCTTGCTCTGGTAGTGGTGCACAAGGCATTTTCCTCAAGATTTATTATGGTAGGAGCTACAGAGTAATCCTTGGTAAATAGATTTATACATGTGACACTCAACTGAATGGGAGATTTATACTTGGCTATTCCATTGCTGCTCATTACCATGTGATGTTTCATTGAATGCAATTATATGTCTGCCTCTACTCTTTAAAGTCCAGGAAGGTTTCACAATATTACTATCTTCCTCTGCTCAGCAGAGCCTCACAAAGAGGTGCTTTGCCATGCGATGGATGGGGTTTGCGGGTGGCTTTGTCCCTGGCAGGCCTGGATGTGTGAGGGAAGGTGGGTTTTGGCTGCTCGCAAGACTCGTGGAGCTGTCCTGCTGAAGGTGTTTCAGAAGTTTTACTTGACTTTGCCTGAACTCTCAGAGATTTGCATTGCAGAACTGACCTGGTCTTATATGTTGTTACTTGTGAAGACCCTTGTGACTCCTATACCTCTTGAAGAGGTGTGGGTCTTTCCACTTGATTAATTTACTGTAGCATATTCATTACACCAGCTCAAGATCAGAATAGAGTGTTTTCTCTGACACTAGAAGGATTATTTAGATTTTTATTAGCTGATATTTTTCACCTAGTTTCTTTGGCCCATATTTTACTGTTTACTGCCATTATCTGCTACATTTTTAATCAGAAAGCATTAAATCAAAATAATTTTTTTCCTGCTTTGGAAGTCAACACAATGTAAAATCTTTTCAAAACTGTGCCCTAAAGCAATGGGATGTGCTAGGTATTTTATTTAGTATAGATATTTTGGGAGACACCTTGACTGTACTCAGGTCTGTGGCAAAACTTTCCTTGGCTTTGAAAGGACTGGGATTTTTCTTCTTATTTTCTCTTTGCCCGTAACTTTTCGTCCCTGGCTGTTGCATATTATGTCTTTAATGATTTCTCTTCAACGTGGCTTTTAGAAACCATGACCTTTTTTGTCCACGGTCAAGCCCTGTGTTGCTGCACCCCTGTGCTCGGAGACCTCATTCATAAACATCTCTCCGAACACGGCTCTTTATCCTGTGTCCGGGGATGCGAGAGAATCCCGAACAATAACGAGGCTGAGACAAAAGCCGGCATTGTGGCGAGGGCGCCGGGGCGGGAGGGCTGAGGGGCCCGGGAGCCTGGCTGGGCCGGGACCATTGTGCCCGTAATTGGATTTCTGCTGGTGGTGGCCGGTCGGAGGGAGCAGGACCCACCGGGACCCGCTGCAGTGACCCCGGCGGTGGTTGGAGGAGGCGGATGACCTTTAAAGTCCGTGTTGTTGAGCGAGACCTAATACGGTACAAATGCACCAGGTTGCAACTTTATTAGTGATTAGACACAGAGATAAGCCTCAGCACATTGCCTAATCTGCAGAGTCTAATTCCAGGCATTGAAGCCAGGGATGCTGATGCAGGCTGAGTGAGCTGGAGTGACTGCAGACAATACGAGAGGGCGTTTCTGAGTGCCCTGGGTCTGGGGCAGGTTCTGATCAGCCCCTGCTGTGGGGGATGCTGGGGCAGGGAGGCAGGCACTGGAAGTATGGAAGTGGGGGCACAGTCATGCAACTGGTGACTTCAAACCCAGCTCAACATTTGGAATGGCTGATCAAGAGTATTCACACTGAGCAAGGATTGCTCCTTTCTGACAAAAATAAAGGTGCAGGCTACAGCTCAAAGTGACTTGTGGAGTATTTAAGAGGGAAACAAACTCTTCCACATTTCAGTTTTTCCATCTGAGGCTGTTTCTGGCGCTATTCTGAGTTTTTGTCATCTTCTTTTAGACTGGGCTCCCTTTCCTGTGATCCAGGATAATGTCTTAGGTGGGTTTGGCCTGTGGTGATTGATCCATGCTGGATGTATTAGTCTGTGACTGAATCCTAGTAATGTGTCTGCATGAATGGTGGTGGAAAATGTCAGAGGTTGCAGGCAAAGATGAATCACCATAGGCCAAGGGCTAAGACAGCACAGCAAGTATGATGCTGTGGTATGCTCTGCTATTGGATTTCCTCCAAGGACTGCTCTTTGAGGAGCTTGGGCCTCACGGCATGCTGCAGAGACCTGCTGCTTGATGCCATCCTTTAAGCACTAAGTGGGAGCCTCCAGTTGGAGCGTACGCAGATCTTGGGCTGTGCTACAAATATATGCATTGAAATGTTTGGCAGATTCACTCTGCAAATCCAGACAAGCCCATGCAGCCCTAACTTTTAAATCCATGGCTTGGAAATCTGCCTCTCAGAGCCACTGCAAACTCCCTTGTCCTGGACTCTCTTGGATGGCATCTATCTTGTCTTCAGACCCACCTAGACAAGTACACAAATATGATCTAAGAAACCAGCTTGCTAATAGCCAAACCCTCAAAACTTTGTTGTTCAGAGGAGCTGTTTTTGACCTTTATTTGGGCAAACTGGTATTAAACTAATCCCACCCAATCTCTGGAGTGACAGGGTGACCTATTTCTTTTAAATCTTGTAAAATTATGCTGTTAAAGTTACTGCATCACAATGCTTTTGCCCCTTGCCTCCAGGCAAAACCCATTTGGGATTCCTGCTTCTCTAGTTTTTCTCTTAGCCCTTCCTAACTGTGTTTTGACTTGTATTTTGGAATATCTGGCTCTGTATTTGGGACTGAAAAGGAGTGAAAATTCATTTGCTGTAAGGGAAGTATTACTGGGCGTTTACCCCCAAGCAGTGGCAGGCCACAGAAATTACCTAGGAGAAATGAAAACCTTGTTTTTCTGATGTTAAATTTTTCAGTTTGTTGGGGGGAATTCAGAGATGTTAAATGCTCCGATGGTCTGTTCAGAATTGGGAAGTGACCTGGCCAAGGCCTGGCTGGAGGTGAGACCTTGGCAGGTCCCAGGTCAGTGCCCCTGTCCCTGGGAGAGCATTTAGTTTGGCTTCTGTATCAACTTCCCTGTGGCTTTGCATTGTTTTCCCTTTTATCACCCAGCCAGGGCTTGTTGTCAGACTCTTGCCTCCAGAGTTTTGGAGAGGAGCCACTGACTTCCCTTTCTGTCCAAGGCAGCTCTGCATTAACTAGTCCTCTCCTCTGGCTAAAAAGGTGTGAATCAGGAGAAGTTTCTGTTGCTTTAAGTAAATGTTGGACTGGACCTCATTTTGTGAAGTCAAAATCTGTGAAGAGCGAACGATACAAACTGCATGTCTGCTGCCAGGTGGCATGTCCAGGCCATTTGGGCATCTTCCCCTCAGGTGTAAAGTGGATATTGTTCCACCAACCTTGTGTTTCATGCATCACCTTCCCTCAGGATAGGATTACGCTTTGTTATGGAGGTGCTTGGAGAAGGTGAAGCAAGAGCTGAAGTGGAGAGAAGTTGTTCAGCCCGCAACTTCATGGCTTGTCTGTGGTGGGTGATATGTCTGAAGGTTTCCTGGACTGATGCAAATTTTGGCTTTGTATATCTGTTTTTGTTTTCTGCTTGCACGCTTTACTCCAGAGCAGTGTTAGTGCTGCTGTCGACACCTCCTATGCCATAGCTTCTGCTGGAGCTGATTAGAGCAGGATTGCACCTAAGCCTTAAGAGAAGCCTAAACCCTGCTGCCTCAGGAAAGGGCAACTTGTTTGCTCTGTTGTCTTAGAAGGTGGTGGTGTGACTTCTTCCCACCCACTTCCTTGGAGGTAAGGACAGCAGAAGCAAAAGACACTTGAGATAACAACTTGTATTCTCCCTACGAGCAAGCATTCATGTCCTGGGAGGAGGTTTAGTGAGCAGCAGGCTCCTCACCACCTGCTGGCAGCTCCTTTCTGGGAGCCGGCGGTGCTGCATGCTCTGCTGTCAGCCCTCAGCCACCCGCGGCAATGGGGGCTCCCTGGCACCAAGGGGTTGGGGGAATACTTTGTTCACTAATCTCCAGACAGTGTGGCCTTAGTTAGATAAATCCATGCCTATAGGCAGCTTTCTGGGGCTCATTATAATACTAATTCAGTTGAATTCCTAATCAGATACCAGTGGTTTTGTGTGGGTATTGGAAGTCAGTGTAACTTTCTTAGGGTGGAGGAATCATCCACTGAAAGCTGCTTTGAGGACAGAGGCTGAAATGAGATTGGAATCTAAAAAAGGATGTCTATAAAATAAAACGTCCATTTTAAGTGTGTTGTAGAGCAGGTGTATTACTTCAGATCAGCCAGGGTTTGGAATTATTATTTTAGTCGACTTTTTTGTGTGTAAAAATGTCCATAGATGAGGAGATACCTCTACCTTGAAATACTAGGAAGGAGAGTTTTCCAGACTAAATCCAGTGTTTCTCCTTTGGAGTAGGTGAGAGGGCTGCTTCAGATAACTTGAATTATGATTAAATAAAAACAGGTTTCAAGAGACAGAGAGAATCCAAAGCAAGTCTTGCCTGACCCCTTGATAACTGTGGAGAAATCCAAGCAATATCCCTCTTTGACCATTCACAGTTACATATGTCCAGAACAAGCAGAACAATAATTAATTATAGCCCATGTATTTTAATTTTGTAAATTGGAAGAAGTAATCTGTCCACACTGTACCATGTCCTGGTTAGGCTTATGATCCCTTCTATTTATATTGCCTTTTCTGTTTGAAAGGGCTGCGTTGGAAGGGTTTGGTTCAGGGAGTGTTTGTGCATGTGTTTTTGTGTTGGTGTTGCACTCTATCATTGCTCTAATGGATCTCTGGGGAATGTGATACGATAGTTAATGCCAGCTATGCTGTTAAATAATAGCTCTTTCAGGAAGGAAGTGAAGAATAATTTATGTACAGGAAAACAGAGCAGGTATACAGAGAACAATAAAAATAGATAAGCTGTGATTTCATTAGAACAGTTGAGCCAAAAGTTGCTTGGGCTCTATGATGCCTGCTGGTGCCCTCCTGCATGCTTCCAGCAGTGACAGCTCCCTGAGGATGCTCCATGGATGGCCAATGGCCGGGGCTCCAGGGGTGAGAACGCTCAGGAGGGTGCAGTGAGGAGGGGGCCAAAGCCTGGAGTTGTTCAGCCAGTGCTGAACACTGGCAGAGAGGTGCATTCAGCAGCCCAAATGCAGTGTCCTTGCCCATGCACTGCCAAAATCCATCACCTCCCAGGAGGGAGAGGGTGTTACCCCTAAGTACAATCCTGGTGTGAGGGGCACTGGTGGACCTTGTTTATACAGAGAATGGATTATAAACTGTGACCTGCCTTTTGATTGTACCAATATGCTCACTCTTATCTAAATAGATTTGTGCATTAGCCTGCTTAATTATCTGCTGGACACTCTCAACTTTTGTTTGGATAGCCTTCCTTTTGTATTTAAAGGTAAATAAATACTGATAGAGTAGATTGGGCTCCATGTGGGCTATGGGGCTGAACAGGAGTCTGTGCTGTGGCTGTGCTCCTGTGAGCTCCTCAAATAAACAGAGACCTTCTCAAGGGCTACTGGGAGAACTCCCCCACCACTAATTTTGAAAGTAACCTATAAATCAAAGCATATCACTCTCTTTCCTCTAGCATTTCACTTTTGGGGGAGGTTTACTTTTGCCGTGCACAGCTGAAATGGCAGCTTTTGATTAGTCCTTGCCTTTCGTCACAGAGATATATTGTTTAAGTGTAAATACATTCACATGAGAAGTGGTATCCTGTGTCTAAGCTGCTAGGAAGTGATCACCGTTTATCTTGTCATGGAAACTTCTTACCCTTTCTGCAGGCTTCACCTGACCACCCCCACCTCCCCTTCCCCAAGCCCCCGCCCCCCTCTCCCCATTTCATGTGCGTGGTGGCCTCTCAAGCAGAGAAGACATGAAAGCAAAGAAATCCCAGTTGCATTCTTGTAAAGAAACAGACCACCTATGTGATGGGGCACCTGGGCACATAGGTCAGCAGTATATTTTGAGAATGTGGATTACCTGTGATGGGGCTGCAGTTCACATTCCCGTATGACAGGGGATGGGATAATGCTATCTGGTACCTCTGGCTATAGCACCACTATCGCTTTTCTACTGAAGTTCAGATGGTAATTTTAAACCATGGGAAAATATTTTTTCTCTTTGAAGAGTATTGTCAGTAGCTTGAAGTCTCCTCCCCTGTTCCTTTGCTGAGTGCATCAGCCCTCGATCAGGTTGCGGGGAGCCCAGGATTCCCCGGGTGGTGTGGGAGGGCACTGCCCACTGCTGGGGTGAATGCAGGGGGCACAGGGGACTGGCATCACTTTTCTTCTGGGTTTGACTCATGTGAGTGTGCTGGTTTGTGTTTGTGAGGGCAGGAATGCGACAGACACTTTTTGAGTTATTCTTGGATCAAATTAACCAACATTTCAGAAGAGGACTTTTACAAATTCACAAATTACAGTTAGGTCAAGAAAATACTAATTGCCTGCAATTTTCCTTCTACCCCTTCTCACCTCCCATCGTATCTGTGTTCCCTCACTGAATAAAATTCCACCTCTCTGGAAATGTAGTCAAATGCCTGCATGAATTTCAATGGAAGTGTCATTACAGTAAAAATGCTTAGTGTGTTATGTACTGCCAGGTGTTATTGGCACAGGGGGGAAGTCTGCACTTTAACAGATCCTTGGCTTAATAAAGAAGTGAAAATGATGCCTGGTATCTTAGGGTTGGTTGGGTTTTTTTTAAATGGAAAAGCTATCCCTGATCTCTTATGAACAATGCACAGTCACTATAAAGTACTTGCATTTCAATAGTACTGGTTTTTTTTTCTCTCAATGCTGGGTTGAGGGAGATCTGATAATGCAATCCAGGGTGGAAAACCTTGAAAACCTGAGCTGTTAAAATAAAACACAACTGTACTGTGTTGTATTAAAAGATAAGGCTACAAAGGTGTGGTGCTTATTTTTTGTGGGTTTTTCTTTTCTAGAGGCAAGAAGTGGTTTTGACAAAGTCAGAGCAGGGAGCGGGTGGAGGCAAATTTGCTGCTGGTGTAATTGCGCTTGTGATGAGTGTGTGCTACCAGGCCATAGATCCATTTTTAGATGTTAGAAATATTAGGTCTCTCCTAGAAGATAATGAATGATGGTAGGAGGCAACTTGTGAGATTAATGTAATACCTTTTTGAAGCTTTCTGCCTTTTTTCCTGAGCTCCTGGGAGCTGTTTCCACCGAACACCTCTCCAGTCCCAGGGAGGGTAAGGAAATCCCCGCCTGCAGCCGGGTGTGTGCCAGGCATGATGTTGCCCTTACGGTGAAAACAAACCTCCAAAACCCCAACAAAACTAGAGCTTGTGCAGCTTCAAAGGAAAGGCAGGGCTGCAGGCAAGGGTATGCCGAGAATCTGACCCTGGGAGCGCAAAGCCAAAAGGGCAGCGGCGGGAGCGGGTTACGGCCATCCCGGCACGGCGGCTTTCAAGCTGTTTGTTCAGTTGCAGTTTAATTAAAAGCTGGGGTGGTTGCAGCCACATTGTTATTTATTTATTTGTGCTGGTAGAAGCTCTTCTTTTTAGGATTATGTTTCTGGAAGGGACGTGGCTTGAGTGTTGAAGAAGCCTTTCTAAAGAATAACTTGTGGCATTGCCTGCTCTCCAAGGGCCTCAGTCCCATCTTCTTTGGTGGGCTTGGTCCAGTGATAATCTTGCAGCTACAAAACTGACAGTAATGTTATTTAGCTAGAATTAATTAGCATAGTATCATAGAATCATTTAGGTTGGAAAAGACCCTGAAGATGATTGAGACCAATCCTTAACCCAGCACTGCCAAGTCCACCACTAACCCATTCCCCTGAGTGCCTCATCTACACCTCTGTTAAATATCTCCAGGGATGGTGACTCTATCACTTCCCTGGGCAGCCTATTCCAATGCTTTAATGAAGAAAGTTTTCCTAAAAGCCAGTCTAAACCTCCCCTGGAGCAATGTGAGGCCATTTCCTCTTGTTCTTATTAGGAGCATCTCCTTCTATTGGAAAATAGAGACCCAGAAAATGCCCTTTCTTGGTGAGGGAATATTGGTTGATTCAGTTTTCTTTCCCTGGTGCAGATGCCAGGTCAAAGCTCACCCTCTGCTATTTATGTCCCGGCCTTATTACTGCTGTTTCTGCTCCAGAAAGGTGAAAGCACCAATCCAGATATCTGTGTGACCCAGTTAGATCTGGACATGCACAAACATTCCCAAAGATGTGATAAACTGGTAGAATTTTTTCAAAGGGATAGAGTGCTGTCAATCCATTCATACCAGCGGATTTTTAGATATATTTTGTTTCTGTGCACCAAGGCCTGTGATCTTGATGACATTCACGACTTTTTTGTGAGGTTTTCAATTAGAATATTGCATTAAAATTCAATGGCATTCTGCTGTCTTTAATGATACTCATGCAGAAAGTACAGGCAGGTAATTACACATAATTTTCATGAGTTTTTTTTTTTAATAGACAACAATCTTCACATATACTAGGATGAATGACACAGAACAATCTTTTATCGAGTGTGCCTTAATTAATACAAATGTTAGCTACTGTTACAAATAAGTCTCATTTAAATGTCAAACATTTGTTATTCATTGCCTATGAGTAATTTTTCTTGCTTGCATATGTGTGAATTAAGCATATGTTTTGAAGTCATTCAGTATCCGAGGTCACAACTAAAAATAGTGAGTGTACATTGTTTGTTTGCCATCAAGGATAAAAGAAATTCTTGATTGCAGCCACTTTCTTGCTGCATGGTGTTCAAGGGAGAGAGAAGTGCTCTGAAGCATTTGTGTGGTGCTATGGGACCTTCCTGAATGCCGGAGTTTGTAGGCTAGGGAAGAATTTTTTACTTCTCCTTACAAATTTCCTTGTTTGTACAGTCTGCACCTGAACCATCACTTTATGGGTGTCATTCCCAGCTGCAGAGCTGTGAATCCAGACATGCCACTTTAAAAAGGATGAGTGACAAGGCAGAGTCCTTCTGTTTGCTTTCCCTCTGTGCTCACCAGTGTATTCATCCTATTGCAAAATGATCAGCAAAGAGGTAGTTACGAGTTTTTGCATTGAAATGGTCTTTATGTGGAAATAAGTTTGAAGCCTGCAAGCCTGCGATGGCTTGAACTCTTGTTTGCTGGTGGTGTTGCTCCTGTAGGCAGCACCAGTGTCACGGTGGCCAGAGGAGCCTGCCCTGCTGCCCGCTGACGCAGGGGAGCCCTTCTGCTGCTGGGGTGTCCAGTCTTAGGTAGGGCAGGCTGCCTGGTGGCCTGCTTCAGCCCGTCACTGCTGGTGGGAGCACTTGGAAGGGTTACTGGTCAGGACGTTTGGAAGGGTCTCTGTTGGGGGTACTTGGAAAAGTCCTTGTTGGGAATTGTCAGAGAAGTCCTCAGTAAGGACACTTGGAAAAGTCCTGTCGTAACCAATCCTCGAAGCTATTTATCTGGAATGGATGTTGGTTTTATTTCCTTCAAGAATCTCTCACTTGCAGCTTTTGCTGTTCTATGAGGTAGAAAGTGAGGTTTTAGTGTGGTGAAGGAGGTGGAAAGGGAAGCTTTTGTAGGAAGCCAAAAGGCAAGTGCCAAGATACTGCTTTCCAGTTGTGCTTTAAGGCTTTGTGCAGCTGCTGCTGCTGCTGCTGACTGGTTCATGAAAATGCTGCTGGAGCTGTAATTCTCTCAGAGCAGCCATCTCATAAGCTTGGCCATGGGACTGTGAAAGCACCCGAAGAAAAACCGAGCTTGTTCTGCTAGGAAGTCCATCCAACACAGAAAGTTGATTTGCAGAGCAAGCCAGACAGTCAGATCTGCAGCATTTGGACCTACAAACCCCGTCATTGCTGCAAGCTCGGCAGAGCTGGCTCTTGCCTGAGCTGGCTTTCCAGGTCCTCTGTGGCCTGGCCATTGAAATTGCTCAATGAGATGGAGGTGCAGGAACTGAATAAGTGTCAGAGTTGGAAACTGAAAATGATGCTCTGCATCTAGGAATGCTACAGGGAAAAAGTATCCAAATGTTGGCCTCTTCTGCAAAACTTCTCATATCCATGTATACTTCTTAACCATAGCACAGCATTTTCTGATTTTATTCTCTTTGTGGGAGAGACTGAGACAGGGTGAGGGAGAGGCTGCAAGGAACAGCAGTCTGTGGAGGAGTGGGGGGGTTTAAAGTATGGAGCAAGGCTGCCAGGAACAAGTGGACTGGGGTAGTTGTTTTGGAGCAGAACTGCTCCCCAGACAGCCTGGTTTGGGGGGAGATTGACCTGGCTAACCTCCTCCCCACTGCCTGACCCTCTGCTTCCTCTGATGCTTGGTACAGGGACCTGGGAAGAGGCCTCTGGTTATTTTATTGCTGAGTTTAGGGCTACTTCTGGAGCTGTCTTGAGCGAAGTGCCTTTGAGGAGGGTTAGCCTGTGCTTTGATTAGGCAATCTCTGTTTTGAGCAATAAAGAGCCTTAATTCTGCACTGAGAGTCTTGAAAAGCAGACATGAGGGCTGGAAAAACAGACATTTGAGTCAAGTGGTCCATCCTGGGCTGCTCAGCTCCTTGGCACTAGGTAGGAAAGAAGAATTTCAGTTGTTCTAGTCCCTTGCAGTATCACGGCCTTGGGCGACAACAGAAAAAAAAAGATTTTTCTCCCCTGTAATGAAGGAAATGAGGAGTGACCTCTTGGACTGTCCATAACCTCCCAGCTTGTCAGGGATGCTCTCACAGATTCCCCTGCCAGCCTGGGTTCCTGCCTTGAAACACATCTGATTTATCTAATCTCTGCTAAAGCATCCTAAGTGATAAGGGATGTTTTTATTTCTCCATTCCTCCTTGTGCTCTCTGGGAGGCCACAATATTTCATAAAAGCACAAAGCCACTGTTTTAGGCAGCAGTAGGCTTGTAAGCTACTTGAGTCAGGCACCCTGTCTTTCTCCATGTTTTGTGCAGGACTGATCCCACTGGCAGCAATAAATAACAGCAGTTCCCTGTTGTGCAGATGGAGGTATTAAATGGTCTTTGCTTGGGGGTAGTGAGCCAGCCCTGGGGGTTACCCACAGTTGGGTTTCCAATGGCTGCCTTGAAATTTTTGGTGACATGGCCCTGTTTGTGTCCCTCAGAGCTTGGTATATATCAAGGGTGGCTGTCAAACTCTGAATTGCCATCCCTTGAGCTGGGACTGCAAACTGATCACTCTGTGGAGCTGCCAGAATGTGCCCGTGACCTGCTCTGGGATGGACTTTAGCACCTGCCGGGCTCTGGAATTGTACTTGAGGGGCCAAACTGGAGCTGCTCCCTCAGCCTGAGCCTTCCCCGGAGCCAAGCCAGCAAAACGGGTTCAAACAGGCTGTGGCTGCTAATCTGCTTAATGTCTCGACACGAAATAGCACATGAAATAGCACATGAAATAGCACATCGTCTGCTGCTGCTGGTGGGAAGCAGGGCTCTTATCAGTGCTGGTTTCAAGTGCCCGGTCATGCTGCTGAAAGAGATACAATTCAAATTGCAGAGCTGATCCGATCAAATTAAAATTAAAAATTGGTGTGCATCTATTTATTTATTTATTTATTTTCTACTTAAAACAAGTCATCATTTCCTCAAAAGAGTTGAAATCCCCCCAAATGTCTCCAGCCAATCCTCACCCTTTAGCTGTGGCTCGTTTGATGCTTTTCAGTCTCTTCTTGTGGTATGTCCCTCTGGTTCGTCTCTGAAAGGAGAGCTGGGAGTGAGTGCAATGCTGGGAAGGAGGAGGAGCATGTGGTGCTAGTCCTGCTCTCTTCTCACATGCTTCCAGGACTGGGAGGTGGAGGAATGGGAGCCTCCCAAGGTGTGTCATCAGTGCAGTGCATACCCAGGTCTGTGGGCTTGGTACCTGCTTCTGGTGTTTGTTTGCTCTCTCCTGTGTAGTTCCTTCTGTCTGAGGCGTAGCTTCGCTGCAGGAACGTGCTGTGCATCACTGTTCTCAGTGGAAGGAGTGTGGTGGAGGTGGTGAACACGAGTGTACGCCGGTGTGAGGGCATCAGAGCAAAGATGGACGGGGCTGTTTCTTCCTTGGCTGCACTGGCATTGTTGTACTGATGTGACTTATGTGTGTTCAGACAAGGCTTTGGGCAGAGAAGTGGCATTTTTGGAGATTGTTGGCCTGGTGGAAGAAGTTGCTGTTCCCCACAGAGTAGGACCAGCTCATTAGTGTCTCCACTGATCTGCCAGTGGAGCACAGGTTGCTTGGATAAACTCTTCACCTTCCTTGACCAGAGCCAGCAATCGACGTGCTGGGGCAGGAGTCTGTACTTTGTTGTAAAGGGAGGAATAGGCATTTGTGATTTTGCTTGTTTAAATATGTATTCTTGAAGTGAAAGTAAAGCATAAAACAACAGCAAAAGAAGGCAGAAAAGCACCGAGAAATGAAGATGTGAAGGAGGAAGAACATCAGCAAATGAGTCTAGAAGAGAGGAAAATATAGACAGTATCTAAGAAATAAATGCAGGGCAAAGACATGGTCAGATAAAGCTTTCCTCAAGCACATGGGGTGCAGACTCTCTCTCACAGGCAGCTGTGGCAGCCGTGCCTGTGGGTGCACTGCAGGATCCGTCTGCCTTGGAGGTGGTGGGTGATCTCCCAGGTCAGGGTCCAGCCTCCTAACTCCCCTTACATCAGCAGGGATGTAGTCTGAGAAAGGACCACTTGCTGAGTGCTAGAAAAGGGACCAGCAATAGAGCTGTGATCTCTTCAGTGAAAGAGTAAAGACTTCAGTGGATCTTTTCTTTTGCTTGCATTTGAAGAAAATGGTGATGAGAAGCCTTTTCTGAAGCATCTTGGTCTTTTCAAAGCCTACAGAAGATTTATTTTTGCGTGTTCCACCTATTTGAAAAGATGTGGGAAGATAGGTAGTGCTCTGCAGCACTCATCAATGTGTACTTGAGCTCCTGGTACAATAGCTAATGAGATTGCTATCAAAACCTAGTCAGTGATTTATACGAGGGTGGCTGCTGGCATCAGGCTTATGGGAGTGCTCTGGGATTTGAATAAAAGTTTATATTTTTATAGGAAATTACTCTCCATGCCTTAATAAACAGCATTTTGTTGTCACAACTTAAGAATATCCAACTCCTTCGTCTGAGGGCAGCATTTCTGCACATCATTATTTGTCTGTGATGTTTGGCTTCACTGCCACTGTCCCACCACAGGGTGAAAAACTTCAGTACAAAAGCCCAAGGGCCTAAAAAAAGAAATCTCTTGTCATAAAACTATATTGCTTTTACACAAATGTGGAACACAAAGTGAACTCTTCCTTAACAGCCACTTAGAACAAGTTTTTAATTGATAAGGGAATCACTTTCTTTTTTTTTTTTTTTCTTTTCTTCGAGCAGAAACCATCCTCTCTTACTCAGTTGTGTGGAGTGAGTTGTCATCTGCTGTTCTCAGGCTGAGTTCAAGGTTTTCTGGGAGCCACCTGAAGCTTTGCAGACCACTGTGGTTAATGTGTTCAATCTCACCTGTCTCTGTGTCTGGGAGCTGACCCTGGGCTCCCTGCTTTTCTGGTGCCTGGGGTAATGGGGCTGTAAGTGCTTTAGGAGTCTTTAAGCACTTCCACAGGAGAAATAACAATTAAGTGTTGTGCAGGAGAACACAGGCAGAGCCCTGGTATGTACATGGAGAAGGTGGGATGGATTATCACAGCCCCAGGAGGGGCTGCTGTACCACGGTGGGCACCACTGCCGGGTCTCATGCGCTTGGTGCCATTATTCCCTGGGCAGAAACAGGGGGGCAGCCCTTGCATGGCTGCCACAGTCCCTTGGGTGTCCCTGCTCTAGGTGTGATATCTCCTGTCACCTGGGGATGAAAAACTTGACTTTATTTTGTGTCTGAACAGCAGCTCAGACTAGACTTGTTGTCTGTCTGTGACTAGGCTTATAATACAAATAGCAACTACATAATAATAATAATATTTAAGCAAAAGATTGCTAGCAGGATTAGGACTGCAATCTGGGTTTTTTTCCCAATTTTTCCTGGGGTTTTGTTGTTAAGTAAATGCTCATCGGCTCTGTCTGACTGCTTGTCACGCAGCATTTATGGAGATGGAGTCTTGTGCATTAGTAACATCTTTTTATAGAGGTTCGTGAGATGAAACTGTGTAGCTGTTTCACTTCAGAAACACTCTTTTCAGTACTTCTGGGATTTTGTTTCCCACCATTGTTCCCTCCCTGTAGGACTGCCATTTAATATGAATTGGAGCTTAAAAACAAGCCCAAAGATGTCCCTTTCTTATGACCATGCAAGTAATTTTCAACACTTTGGGGTGGAAAGAGGGAGTTTGAACCTTTTAAACTCAATAGATCTATTAATTTATTTTGCTGAAGTCAGACTACCTGCCTCCCTCCAGAAGCGAGGTGCCAGATCTGGGACTGGATTTGAGGAGGGGGCTAGGGGGGAGCCTGAGGACCAGTGGCATTCCCAGTCCTCGGCCATGTCCTTTAGCTGTGGGACAAGGCTTTCTTCTCTCACTCACTTCTTTTGCTGAAGAAGTGGCCAAGGGGAGTTGGTGCCAAAGCTGATCCAGGCCAGGCAAAGGTGAGCTTGTCCCACCTGGGGAGCAGAGTGGAGAGGCTGGTGGTTTGTGTTGATGTGGTTTTAGTCTCTTGGAGAGAACGGGAAAAGCAGCAGTTGTTGGATTCTGGTTTTGTTCCTGCCTTAGCTGAAATGGCCCTTTGCCCTTCTGCTTTCTGATGTTTTCTTACCCCTCTTGGCAAGTGTGGAAGTAAAGCAATTTTGGGAGTGTAGGTTTGTAGCCCAAATTCTCAGCAATGTCAAAGTGCCTCATACCTAAATGCTCATTGATAATGATGTCAATTGCTTTGGTGTTTTGGTGAATTATTTGCTCAATCAGTTGGCTAATGTCCAGTCTCAGACATAAAGGAGGAACTGACCCTCGTGGCAGCGAAAATATTGTTGGCTGCTCCAGAGTGTTTTTGTTTAGAGACTGGAGGCAACCGGGACCCATTGTCAGTGTGTGCCCTTACCAGCGCTTCTCTGATACCACCTCGGGGACTGCAGCCAGCGATTCTGTACTTGCATTGGGGTTTTGTGTTCAGATTTTCCCTGGCAATTCTCTGAAGTAAGGGATGCAGGAAATTGCAGATCTGGCAATCCCAAGCTTGGGTCCTCTTGACCCTTTCAAAAATGGAACAAACATTGTCTGACGCTTTAAAACCTTCCCCCCGCTGGGCAGTGTAGATGGGAAGCTGAGCATGTTTAGTTCTTGCAGAGCTGAGCTTTTAAATTGATAGTGCCTGTAGTTACTTGCTATTCTTGTGAAGGAAGAGAAACGTCTTAAATCTTTAAACCTCTCAAGCCCATCCTTTCGTGCCGTGCTGTGAGAATGTGTAACTGCATCAGAAGAAATCCTACCTGAATGCAGCCATGCCAAGATGTGCTTGCAGATCGCAGCCTTCTCCTGCTGGGCATGAACCAGTGCCTGCCACAGTCACTCCTGGGGGTCTTTCGAGGCTACTGAGGGCTGTGGTTAGTGTACCTGGCTTTTGAAAGCATTGCACATTTCAGAAAGCTGTAGAGTGATGTTGTAGTTGCTCCATTCACATGGTGGAGATCTCCAGGATTATTAGTTTCTGTGCTGAAATATTTTTTTCTAAAGTAACAGTGGATGGCATGTATGTCTGACCAGGTCTGTTTTGAGCTCTGGGATGAGTGTGCTTTGTGCTTTCATTTTATTCGGGTTTGGTTTAACTAATGAGAAGCACAAGTAAATGTTCTTTGTTGCCTAGAGGGAGATCTTGAATGTGGATCATTAAGAAATGGGGTCAGATAAAGAAGAGAAAATACCACTGTCCCCAAACTGGAACTTGCAAACCCGTGCACTGTGCAACGCCCCACGGAGCTGGAAATCTTCTGTCAATGCTCATATGACTGTGATGGTCTGCAGTGATGATAGCAGTGCCTGGCTCCAGGGTCTGTGCTATCCCTACTTGTCACAATCACTGTGTTTCAGAAGCCTGGATTGCATTTCCTCCCAGAGAGTTTGTCTGATTGATTGCCCACAGCACATAACAATTTGAAAACGAGTTTGTTTTTAGTAATAAACCTTTATGGCTCTTGCAAAGTGGGTCTTTGCAGACTGTTTGGGGAAGAACAGCTCCACCTGACCTCTGGTTTGGGAAGAATGCCAGCCCACAGGGAGGTAAGACAAGGTTATCAGGAAAAGGGGAAATGAAAGGTTTTTCTTGTACTTAACACTTACTGTGAGCTGAAAACTCACAGCTTGGCAAAATATATGTTTCTCCAAAATTCTGAAAAAAAAATTGAATTAATGTAGCTGTAAGTTATGTGAAATGAAATCCAAAGGAATTAATTAGAATTCTGAACCATATGGTCATGTGAATCTGGAGACCCACACAACTGCGTTTTCATATCTGATGTTGACACATTAAAATTCATCAGTTTGCAGGCAGAGTTGTCTTAGTTAATTTAACTAATACCATAACATTCCTGAGATGCATCATTACACCTCATAATGTAAACATAAACCAGGATGATTAGTGGAGAACCACTCGCTTCAAAGAATTAATATAGCTGAAAAACTGCTTACAATTTAGAAGGATTAAAATAAGATGCTAAATATGTCTCCTTATGCCCCTTGTTAAAGCCAGACCTTTATCAGTTTACACAGTACCTGATTTCTGGTGGTGCATGTAAACCAATGGCCTGTTTACACTTGTTTCTGTGCCATCGAGGTGCTCGTGTGTTTGGGGCTGCTGTGCACATTCTGAAGTGAGCTTCAGGGAAGAAGTCATTCAGTTTGTTGAACTGAATTGGCCCTTTGGCTCCAAAAATGTAAATTCCCCAATGCAAGCTGCCCCTTGCCGTGCCTTGGAATGAAGAAATGATGCTCTCAAGGAGAGGGAGCTGGAAGGGAAGCCAGCATTTCAGCTGAAATGGCTTGGGTGAACTGTGGTGGGAAGCGAAGCCTGGCCCACCTCTGTTGTCTTTAACCAGGATCCACGTCAGGCCTTCCTGTTGGTGTCTGGTTTTTGGCATAGGGAGGTGGAAGAGGCTTGAGTCTCCTCTCGTGCACAGGTTTAACTGGAGACTTTCTGCTCGGAGGTGAAACTAAGGCAGATGCGTGTCACAGGAGAGCTGGGTTCAGAAAGTTAATACATTCCTGATGTCTGCTCAGACGCTGAGGTTTTTTCCCCTGGTGGTTACTTGTCATGTTGTATGTCTTATGTATCTGTGGTGTGTGCATGTACCAAGAGACAGAACACACTCCTTGTGATAACCGAAGTCACCTTGCAGACTTTTGTGGCTGGCAACAAAAATGTTCATGGGGATTTGAAAATTGTTTTCAAAACCTCTCCATTTGCGTGCACCGGCTGGGGCTGCACTGGTCGCAGGCTGACCAAGGGACACCAGTTCAGGAGAGCCGTGGCTGTGCTTCCGAGTTTTGTGTGATCCTCTGTCAGCTCCACCATCATTTGGAAATCTTGTCCTTGTGAGCAAGACCAGCTACTTTGGACCTCCTCTACTGTGTGGAAAACAAAGTGCAAAGCAGATATGCTCTGTGGTTGCCTGCTTTGTTGGTAGGAGTCTGGGACCAGCCTCGTGCAGGGCAGTAGTCCTAGGAGGACTGGGCTTAGCACAAAATATGCGGACGTCAATAACAGGCCTCAAACGAACCAATTGATTTGAAAATTGTGGTATTGACTTGTGAACCACTGTTATTAATTGATTAAGCAGTAACAGGATGTGAGTCTTCCAGGGGTCATTTAACCCATCTGTCTGCCCTAAGGCAAGACCACCTCCTATCTAAATAGATGTTTTTATAGCCTGGTCTTTAAAACCTCCACAGATGGCAATTCCATAACCTCAGCTGGCAGTGGCTTCCAGTGTGGCACTGTCATTCCCAACTGGAAGGCTTTTTCTAACCTCTAACCTAAATCTTTATCACTGCAGTTTAGGTCTGGTTTTGCCATGTCCAGTCTGCTGTGGGAAAGGAGAACCGGTTATTCTTTCCACCTACTTGTCATGTATTTTAGATATAGTTATCGTGTCTGTCCTCAGTCTTCGCTAGACTAAACAACCTAGTTCCTTCAGTCATCATTTGTAGGTCATGTTTTCTAGGCTGCAGAGAAGTCTTGTTCCCCAGTGGACTGTCAGATCAATGTGCTTCCTTTTTTGAAGCGTTATGCCCCAAACCAGCTGGCTGTGTGAGGGAGATGCTAAGCAGAGAGGGAGGAGCTGGTACAGGCCGTCTGCTGGTCACCAGGAGCTCAGTGTGTCCATCTCTGTGGGGAATAATAAACTCCTTGAGAAAGGCATCCTACTGGCACACATGCCTCGTGGCCTGCCCTCAGACAGGGAGAAACCACCTTGGCACAGGGGCTGGTGCCTGTGAGGTTCCCACATGCCCAAGTGGGTTATAGGAGCTCCAGCAGAGTTTGCAACCTGGGCTGAGTTTCTTGGCAGGGCTTCTGGGTCCCCGAAGTATCCACGAGCAGGTCCTTGCTTTTGTAGTCCCGACTTCCATTTAGATTGTTACCGTCTTTTGTATCAAGCAGAAATACGTGAAAAAGAGGAGGCTGAGGGAAGGGAGTGGAGTACTTACTTTCTCCCCTTGGCTCATGCAGAGGGTTACCCGAGTTTCCAGAGAGCCACTCAAGATTTGCCTCTTTAAAAACTTGGCAGGTTGCCATTGCTTTAGGAATTAATTTTTTTCTTTGCTCCTTGTGCTTCAGCTGATTTCATAAGAAACTGTTGGAGTGGGGGCAGGGGCAATACCTTGTGCAGTGAAACCAAACCAAGGGACCATCCTTATTTTCTTAGTGTGACGTGGGCTGAGGGACCTCCTCTGCCTTGGAATCGCACTTTATGCTTGGGCTCAAAATAGACCTCACAGGGTGCCGTGGAAGGGTCCAGCTACCCGGCACGTTTTCTTCAGTGGCAAAACTGGTTGCTTACCAGCCTCTCCTTCCTTGCCACCAGTCTGCTTGTCCTCGTCCAGGAATTTCAGCATCAAAGTCAAGCCAACTCCTACATTCACACTTAAAATAAAGGACAGAACAAAGCAAGCTCCCAAAACATGGCCAACAGGTACCTTGCAGTCAAGCCGCTTGCCCAAAGCAGGCATCAAGCCCGTGTCCCAACTGGCATTACCTGTGGCAAAGGAATGACTAAAGGAGCCCTCCAGCTTTTTTCCCAGAGCTCAGGATCACACCCTTGTGCATTTTTCTCTCTGCTTGTTGATGGATGCCGCTTCCGTGCTTTCCCCTCCCTGAACCAGTGGGCTGGGTGCCAGCCCTGGAGTTGTGCAAGCCCTCAGCCTTGCGAGGCTGGCAGGCACGGTGATGGTGCAAGAGGACACAGGGCTCTTCTTGCAGCATTTGGAGGCGATAATCCTAATTTCCCATTTTTTTTCGCAGTTCTGGCAACAGTTGTAAAAGATGGAAGATAATTACCCTGTGAAACAGATTTGATTTCCTACCAGGTCTTTTGTCTCTGCCAGACACTCTTAAAACTTGAGGGTTTTGGAGGGAGAATATCATAACACATGACTGATCATTCAGCAGTCCGCATGTGGATTCGACCTTGGAGTGTTTATACAGACTTGGTGGAGCTGCTGAATACAAATATTTTTCTTTTTCTTCTTCTGTATTTGCAAAACATTTGGGTCTTGATCATCTGCTGTGCTGCCACTTGGAGCTGCACACACTGACATGCAGACGGCCGGTTGTTGCACTGCCACTCTGCAGGTTAAACAGTAACCTGGCTGGGACACTCATTACTTGGTGAGGCATCTCTTGGAGCTTGAAACCAAGGCTCTGCTGCTATACACAGCAAGGTTTATGGTGGATAAATTGGATTTAGCAGAGCTAAAGCAGTAATAAAATGATTGTATCAGATTGCAGTGTGTGAATGTGGGGGGGTGAGGGTCATGTGGGACTCAAATACCTCCTGAAAATACTCACTTTTCTTGTATGTCCTCCCTCTCCTGTAAAACCTTGCTAAAGCAGTGAGAAAAAACAAAGCAGATAGATTTGGAAAGAATCACTTCTGACTGGCTGACTTCAGAAGGATGGGTAATTTTAAAACAACAGCATTGTTTCTTTGAGGTTGAACTGGCTCAGAGCATTTCTTCTCCCCCTTCTCCTACCCAAGGGAGAGATTTTATTTTTTTGCAAGTACAGGTCCAATCTGAGAAAAAAAAATTGGTTTTTTTTCTTCTTAAAGGTTTTGAGGGGAATCTTCATGGAGAATTCAACCTTTGTGCTAAAATCTTTGAGAAATGGACTGTACTTTAGTGCATGTTTCTTTCTCCGCTCCTTCACTGTCCCTCCTTGAAACACCTGTTACCTGGAACAGGGAGAAAGCAGTAAAAAAATCCTGGCAGTAGAAGGAAAGGAGGATGGAAGATCAACACAGTCTTCCTACTCTATCCAGCATCCCACTGGGATTAATGTTTTGGCCTGCAATTGTTTGTTTGTTGGTTTTGGACAGAAGATGAGATGTTACTGATGAAGTGCTGGATGAAGGCAGACCAAAGCTGTGGGGCAGGCTGGGCCAACTGTGTAGGCACAACTGTTGATGCATTTGGAAAGGACAGGCCTGTACCTGGCTTCAAAACTTGCTCTCAGGTTGTTGCTGTGCCTGCCTGCCTATGCCTCTCACTGTCTAAGATGGCTTTTGATCTGTATTTTGGGTTTAAACACCCATTATTAGTGTGCTCTCCCTAGCTGAGCAGGGTAGACCAGCACCACATCCATATGGGAAGCTGGTCCTGTTTATTTCTGGGACTTCTCAACTCACAATTGATGCAGAAAGCTTCTTAGCCATGGTTGTATGTTCCAGAGCTCCCTGGGAGAGGATGAGAATCAGACAACCATGCACTGTAAGATCATTGGGATTAAGTGATCTCTTCCCTGGAAAAGAGGAAGGAGAAAGAGTAATGTGTTGAGGGCATCATGGTGAGGAGAGTTGTCTCTTCCCTTCTGGAGCAAAGCAGCTGCCCTTCCAGGTACTTCAGAGCCCCACACAGCCTCTGTGAGCCTCCAGCCTTGCGGGCTAATATGGATTACATTAATACGGTCAATCCAAAGATTAATTTTGTAAAGGCTGCAAAGCGAACTAGATTGGGGGGGCAGGTTAACTTTCTCCCTTCGACTAGTTTTCATTAAAATGATTTGGAGGGTGTGCCTGTACCTTGTCATGGAGAGCAACCCAGGTATGGATGGATGCCTGTGGGAATGAAGGCTGTAGCAGAGGATCCGGGTGTAACGTAACCTCCTCCAGGGATAGTTGTGTGTCAGGACTTGTTCACTTGGCCGCAGCACTATCCTGCTCTACTCGCTTGAGATCTGCCCAGCGTTGCTCTTGGTTCTCCCTGCCACACCTTCTGCGGGCAGCAGATAAGCACTTTTTGGGGATGATGTAAGATTTTCCATGTATGAGTGCTACAAAGTTGATTTTGGGGCAACACAGTTAAATTACGTTCTACCTAATAACAAGGGTGCTGCTGGGATAGATTTGACTGAGTTTCAGATTTTGTGTAATCTAGAGAAACAGTTGCTGTTCCTGGGAAAAGGGCATTCCCAATACAAATGCAGTGCTGAGTGAGTTGACAGCTACGGTGCACAGGAGATTTATTTACATTATATACATATACATATATATATATGTGTATATATTGTCAGAGATAATGGTAATAGCATATCAAGTAATAGAAATAGTGGTGTCTGAGAGAAGTGTGTCTGGACATTTTGTGGACACAGACATTTTCTGGCATTGACGACTATAGTTGGTAGAAACCCTGCTCGTTCCATTAAAAATAATGTTCATAATTGGTCGGTTCAAAATTCACCAGTACAGATCATTGCTTTCCAGAAGCAGCATTTTATGCTTTCCATTGGACATTGCTTACAGCATCAGTGGACAGTGCAAGGAGAAAATGGGCTCATTAGATATGAACTTAATTGAGAGTGACATGACTGGGTATTAATATTAGTCTTGCCGCAGGCTTTTCCTTTCTTTTTTTTTGTGTTTATAGTCATGCCAGTAGATACTGAGCATGTTATCCATTTACCAAATAAAACAACAGTATCTTCAGTAAAAGGCATAATTTCTTTTTTTGTTTCTAAACGGAGATGCAGCATCTGATGTCCATCTCCTCCAGATGCAGGAGCAGCAAAGCAGAAGGGCAGGGCTCTGCCTGGCTCCAAGCACAGGTCACACTTGCTACCGATGTGACCTTTTTGATGGTATTTCTGTTTGCAGGAATCCGCATTTGTGGTGGTTACGGTGGCTTGTGGGATTTAACTTGGCATTTATTTTTCTGAGGAATGGTCTGGCGACAAGAAGCTGACACAGATTTCTTTGGGGTCCTGTCCCTGGGCACTCCTACCTGTTTCCCCTCCCCCCCGAATATGCTTGGGAGAAGAAACAAATTATTATATGAAATGGAGGGGTCCATTTTCATTGGCAACAGGAGAAGCACGCGGGGAAGGCGGGCGAACGCGGGGCTCCGATTGGCGCGCAGGGAGGCGCTGGTTTGTATAAATAGTAGGATGCGCTCCTTTGTGCTGGAGAGGTTTCCCGTGCAGGGCAGAGCAAAGATGCCGGGTGTGTTGCTGTCACGACCAATTCAACTCTTTTTGGTACCCAAGCTTTTCTTTTAGGGCTCGGTTCTTTCCCCCCAGCTTTCCCTGGCCCCGCGCGGCGGGGAAGGCACGGCTGCCCTGGCAGGGTGGTTTGCGGCCGCGCGGAGCCTGGCTCCGTGCGCTCTGCTCCCGGCCAGCACGAACAATTACCGGGGAGGTTTGTCTCACAAGTCACTGCCATCTGTGCAGGGCGCTTGTTTGCCGAACAAAAGGATCTGGAGGGGCTGAGGGGCTACGGCTTAAAAAAACCCCAGTTGAATGGAAGAAAGGATGCTGTCACCTGCTTCTAACTGCACGCAGGAGCATTGTTCCCTCCTGAAACGTTCAGCATCTCTTATTACCTGCAGCCATGCCACTGCCTGGCAGTGTGGTTTTTTATTGGGGGATAGGGTAATAGATTCAGTCATTCTGCCTGCGACTGATATGTTTTGTTTTGTTTATAGAGATTTTTCAAGGTTTGGTCTGACAGTTTTGTCTCCTGCGTAATTAAGCTGAATTATTGAAGGCCCTGAAATTAACACTGTTGTTTTTAATAATTAAAATAAAATAAATCTCAGCCTGTTTCTCAAGTTAGGTTATTTCCTCTTTCTGATTTTGAAGGGGTGTGTGAACTTGTTTGGAAGAATGTGAGCATTCAGGTAGCTTGGTTTTAAAATTTTGTTTAACAAAAATATGGGGAAAAACCCTAGGTCTAGGTAAGGTCTCTTAAAACATCCAAGCCTTAAAAGAAAAGAAGAGAACTAGGTGGGGAAAGTTCAGAGTACAGCAAGCACTGCTGGTCAGGGTTTTTCCTGCCCAAATATTAGAGAATAAGATTTGAGGAAAAGGTCTCTTGGAGATTATTCTGGAGTGAGGAAGGAGCTTTAGAAACATATTTTCATTTTTTTCTTTTAGATTGTAATGCTGGCAACAAAATTTTTACTGGCCTGATTATATGTGTGTAGGGTTTAAAAATTTTTTCTTCAAACATTCAAATTTCTTTTGTCATTATTTCATTTTTTAGTATTTCTTTATTCAATACTGGAATTTCCTGTTTGCTGTGGATTTGGGAATCCTCCTCCTTTGCTGTCTGGGAAATCCTCAGTGTTGGGTTTCCAGGAGCCTGATTTGGTTAACTCCAGTGTTAACACCAAGGTTCTGGCCTTTATTCCCTAGCTCTGGGTCAGCTGTACCCAGCCTCATGTCTATAAATCACTTAGGCTTCTTTCTCTTGACAAGGATTTACAAAATCTGGCTCTTACTTTTCTGTACCAAGTTCTATCATTTCTTGCAGGATCAAGAGCTTTAAGCGTGGACAGTGACATCCACACGTTTGAGGGGCTGCTCCCCACAGGGGCAGTCAAATGGAGACCGAGACACTCAGATCCCATGAGTGCTGTTGCCTGTTGGGAGCGAGCACTTTGTGCCGGTGAAGGAGCAGTTGGAGTGAGAACAACAACCACCAGCAGTCAGAGGGTAGTTCAGGCTGGAAAGGGCCTCAGGAAATCTTTTCTCCAAAATGCTGCTCATACCAGGGTTGTCCATGAGATCAGAGGAGGTTCTCTTGGGTCTGGACACCATGCAGCCTCTCAGGTCAGCCTGTTGCAGTGCTGGACTGAAGGAACGAGAAAGGTCCTCAGGCCAGGAAGCCTTTCTGTGTCTCTGCTTGTGCGTGTGCTAATGTCTAAAGCCGCAGAGGAGGTCACGGGTGGGTTAGGACAGCTGGAGAACAGGAGGAGTGGCTCCAGGCCCAGCGAATTTACCTGGCTTGTCTGTGCACACCCAACACCTTTTATTGATAAGCAAATTGTTGTATTTCCTTGGCAACAGTGTTATGGCAACAGCTGACTTCCAGTTTGCAGACTGAAGGTAAAGGAGAAGAGGTGGTGGAGAGCCTGGCATTGGCTGGGGCAAGGGCTGGGGCCAAGGGGCTGTTTTTTCTAAGGGGAGAAATATGAGCCATGGTCTCCAGTTGCTGCATGAGGCTTCAGAGCTGCTCTCAAAGTTGCTGGCTGCTGCAGGACGTGTGCCAAGGAAGGGCTCGAGGATGTGGCTTTGCCTTGCGAAACGTCAGCAGCTCTTCAGCTTCTGCCTGGTCACCACATAAAAGAGAGGAGCTGGTGTGTGGTTAAGGCAGTGGATTGGGCCTCGTGGGACTGGGATTGGCCACAGACTTCTGGTGTGACCTTAGGCAAGTCACTTAGCTTCCCTGTGTCTGGGTTGCCATTGGCAAAATGGAGATAGCGAGGTTTTTTCCATCCAGCACGTCCAGCTGAATTACACACCCTTCATGCACTGGCATTCCTGGGCACTGCAGAATGGGGCTGCAGGCTCCGCTCTGGGTTGTCTGGGTGCTGCTGTCACAGCCAGCTCCAAGGCCGACATGCTCAGGTAGACCACTGCTTTACAAACAAGGAATATTGCCTTAGGAGCCAGGAGGACACGGTTCCCGAGGATTGCCACCCACGGGTGGGTTTGGGTGGGCTGAAGTGCGGAGTGCCTGGTCCCCAGCACTCAGCATGGTATGGGGAATGTCTCTCCTCTAGTTCAGCAGCAGGAGGCCCTGCTCCCTTGTTTCCCCAGCTCTGCTGTTTGTGTTCTGAGTTCTCAGAGCCTCTGTCCTCCCTGCAGAAGCAGAAACATCAGCTTATCCCATTTGGGTTCCTGCACAGCAATGAGTGGCTCAGACCTGCCTGGAGGGGGTTTCAGCATCTCGCTTGGAGGACTTCTTTGGTCTGACTTTGCCAAGCTCAGGGGGAATAGGGGCTGGTAGAAGGCACTGGAGAGATGCCCATCTCTGAGGCGTTTGCAGGCTTCTGTGTCCTTGCTCCATCTTGCTTTTATTTATCGCCCCTGAGCATTTACAGGAAAATAAGCAGTATTCTCAAATAATGCTGTTTTTAAAGCAGATATTTTAAAGGTTTTAAACTTTTTCTACCTTCTGGCCCACATTCCCTTTCATTCCCTCACAGAGGAATGGGTGAAATAGGGGATCACTTGGGCTGTGTGTGTTTCTGGGGAATATTCACTAGAGCATCTCCCAAAATCACTTGCAAAGAAGCATTTTAGCATTCAGATGCCAAGCCGGTACTTCAGAAAGCTCCTTCAAATGAAATATTTGGCAAATCTGTTTTCACATCTCTTAAAAGTGTGGGAAGATTTTTTAAATTGGAAAATCTGGTTTGGGCCCTTCCTAATTTTCAGGAAAGACTGATGGAAGGATTATGACCAACCCTAATTTTGCAAATGAGGTAAGGGAGCAAAGCTAGTATAATAAAGCAAGGTAATGTGTCATCTTGTGACCTTTCTTCACTCACTGGCTGAATACAGTTTGCTTGTAATGATGTGTGAACTTTTCTTCAAGTGAGTTCTGGAATATATTTTGCCAAAGGAAAGAAATCTCAGGAGTACCAGATCTCATGGTATCTCCCTGCTGTTTGGGGCATGCAAATTATGGGCGAGTTTCTAATGTGTTAAGTTCCCACAAGCCTAAACCAAATCCTTAAGGAGAAGCCAATGGGAAAGACATTTCCCAAGACTGCAGGACCTTTTTTTCTTTTAGCCTTGCAAAGAGTCTTGGATTTGGTTTGTTGGGTTTTTTGTTGTTTTTTATTTTTAATGAGCAGCAATATTAGCTATGATTCCTGCTCTTAAGAACACAAGACATGAACTTTCCCATTGCTGTGTGAGCATGCTGTGTGAGCAAGGAGGGGTGGATTCAACCCACTGGGGCTCAGTGCTCCCACTATTTTCATATCGATGTCTTTGAACTGAGTTTTGGATGCTGAACGGATGAAAGCCTGGCTGACCATACAGGAGGGGGTGAGGAACTGCCCCGGAGTGAGCGGAGGGCAGCAGGGCTGGGAGGTGGAGGGCACAGGGCTGATGTGCAGACAGGTGCTGCAAGAGCAGGTTCAGTGTCTGTCAGGGGCTGTGGTGGCAGGGAAAAAGCCTTGCTTTGGGATCACACCTACCAGTGCTGGAAAAGCCTGACTATCTTGTCCTGCTTATCTCCCCAGTGCTCACTTTGGATTGGCCCTCTGATGTCTGTTGTTCTCCCAGAAGGGTGCTTTTATTCCAAACTGGTGATCCCTGGATCTGGCTGATACCCGGCGCTGTTGTTGTTTTCTTGGATTCCAAGTGCTGCATCCTTTTGCAGTCTGGAAACCAGGCACGAATTGTTTGCCCAATATCTTTTCCTCAGGTAAACATTGCTTTAGATGCTGCAGCTGCGTTACGCAACGTGGATAGGTGGGGACAGTCTTTTCTTTCTGCCAGCAGTAGAAAGGGAAAGTTGTTTTGCCAAGATAAAAGTGAGATATTCTCCAATGGCTGGGTGCACAATATAACATCCCTTTCTCAACTTTGTTATCCTTGGCAGCTAGAGGTGGCTGGAGCTGTGCTCTTGAGGGGAGAGGTGGGTGAATCAGACAAGGTTTTCAGAGTGCAGCATTTTTGACCAGAGTTTTGGACAGATCCCCGTTGTCCAGGGGCAAGGGAGGGCACGAAGTGGCTCTGCACGCACCTGGGGCAGCACGCAGGGCTGCTCTGGGTGCTGGCTGTGCTTGTCCCCTCCAGCTGCGATCCTGCCCGTGCTTCTGGGCCAGCACTACGCTCCTCCTGCCAGTGCTCTCCCTGCGCCCGTCTGCTGAGATGCCGCTCCCGGCTGTGTCCTCATGCTGTTACCCTCGGCGGATCTCACCAGGGGTTTGCTGTTGTTGGGGCTCTGCCACTGGCTGCCGGCTGCCTGCGTCTGCACGGCAGACGTCTTCCCCAGATGCCAGCAAGGCTGTTAGTGCTAAAATTAGAGTGGCGGGTCGTGGGTCCCCAAAGGCCGATGGTGGCACGTGCATCGCCGTGGGGCTGTGCGCTCCCCACTGCGGCAGTGCCACGGGCAAGGCTGCCTGCAGCCTGGAGGGGCCTGGCAGCTGCCTGTCCCCACACCCTGGGCTCTGCTGCCCCAGTGACACCCGGCACACCGACGGGCTGAATGAAATAGAACCGTTTGTGCCCTTGTGCAACAGACTCACTGGCAATCTGGGGGCCGAGAGGGAAGAGGACGAAGAGTTAAATTTTCTATCTGTTCTTTCTTGTCCTTGGTGATGTCCTTTATGGGCAAAACCACAGACAAGTACAATATGTGTGCGTCATTTTAGTATCATTATTTCTAATTCACAAAAGGTTTTAAAAAGTCAAGGATGACCCAGTAGCTGTGGTAAACTCCCTATGATAAACTTTCCAAGGGCCTTGAGTAGTGAAGGCCTCATGGCTTTTCTGGTGATTGCAAATCCATTGAGTAAGCGTATAGTACCTTAACAAGCTGCCAGTCATTTCATGGAAACGTGAGAATATTTGTAAAATATTTGGACGTTGTGTTTTTTAAGTTATTGTCATTGAACCTGTGGTTCTGTTGTCTGTGTATTCAGATATTTAAAACAATGCCCATAAAAGCAAAAAAACCCGAAGAGTGAATCTCTACCCTTTGTCCACTGTCTAAATTAAAAATAATTACCAAGAGCAAAAGTATTTGCACTTCATTATATGGGGACTGAGTTTTCCAATTGAGGAATCATGAGATTGTGAAGAAAATTCAGTTCAAGGATGAGCCCAACTTGGAGTCTGTTAAGTAGTGTCTGTCATCTTCCCTTCTTCAGTCAAGCTGTATTAATCTGTCTGAAAGCTCATATTCCCAAGGGCCACCCAGCGCTTGCTATACTGTGGCAGTGACCTGAAGGAGAGTGTGTTACTTGTGTTATTTTGAAGAAAAGCTGAAACTAAATTTTTTGCCTAAGCAAAAACATCAGTGAAACCAGCAGTGGAGTGCTAGAGAACCCTAAGCCAAGAGGTACTTTTATCCATTGCCTCCATCCTGGACATGCCTATCTCTGTATGAGATCACGCTTGTCCAAAAGAGCCATTACCCCTTTGTAGGTGCACAGCTCACCTGGTAATAATGAGACATGGGTATTCAAGTTGGCCGAATTCATCCTTGGAGTCATTTTAGATGACTCCAGGAGAATTAAAGCGGGACTGAATTTGCTCCTGAATCTTTGTATTTGCATATTAATTTCTGTGAAATCTATTTTTAATTATGCCGTACCTAATTATACCACATTTACTATCACAAGGGAGAAATGCTCTAATGTCCAAACCACACAATATTTTCTAATATCCAAAGCACAGTGAGTATGGCCATGCCCTCAGATTAATCTTACACTGATGCTGTGTGTGATGTGTGGTGATGGGTATATGCAAAATGCACCAGTACAAGGACACAGGAGATCAGAAGGGACGTTTGGGGTTGGTGAATGTGGTCTTGTGCCATAGTGAGCACTAACACTTGACACTGCCTGCCTTCTGAAATTTTTGCCTCTGCTGCTTATATTGCAAGGGAGATTATGTTCCTGAATCTCATACCTTCCTTTCTGTTGTAAATGTCTTCAAATTTAGTCTGTGTTCATATTTTCATCTCTTTCAGTTGCTGAACATTTTGCTTTTCCTGCCATATTATTGCCCAAGGCAAACGCTGCTGAGTCCTGGAGGAACACAAGTCTGTCGGTGTGAATGCTGGGTTCTGCTATCATGATGTCCCTTTCATCCTAATAGCAACATCTCACCTCATGATATATGCTGTGAATGTCATAGGCAGCCTTGCAAAATGAGCCCTTCAGCTCCCACCTGGGAACCTGTGCTAATGCATTACTTTGGAAGAAGACCTACAGGAGCACAGTCAAGGGCACCTTAAAATTCCCGGTTGGTTGGTACATTTATAGAGAAACATATTTGGGGCAGCCTTGGCTCACAAAAAAGGTGATGTAGCTCCTGTGGTGTGCAGCGTGCTGCTGTGCCTGGCAGCTCTGTGCTCAGCACTTCTACCTGTGCTGGTGAGCAGGACATGGCCCTGCCCCGTGGGCTGCGCCAGGCAAGGGAGGAGTGGCAGGGAGAAGTAAACCTGCTGCCTGAAGTGTGGGGCTTGGGGGCAGGCAGGGAAGACGCTGCTTGTGGCTTGTGCTGAAGGCTTGTGATGCACAGCTCTGATCCAGAAAAGCATATGGAAGTATGACTGACTCAAGGCAATGGCTTTTTATCATTCCTCAGGTTACTGAGCTGTTCAGCCAGGGTTTAACTCTTGCTTAGCTCTGCAGGGAGTTTTGCTTAGCTGGCATTAAATTTATTCAGATTTTTTGTCTTGATGAGGAGGTCCAGGTCAGAACTTGGGGTGGGGAAGTCGTACAGCACCACCGGAGCCTGGCAGTGCCAGGCTGGTACTCAGAACTTTATCAAGCTGTGTGGGAGGTGCTGTAAGTACTATGAAGCATATGGGCAGTCCCAGATTTGTTAATGCTGCAGAGACAGCAGGTTTGCTACCCAGTGTGGCTGGGATGCCGCCCTGACTGAATTGCGCTGTAGAACATCACAGTGCACTTTCCATTCCCCTTAGCCGAATATCCTGCGCTGTGGAGGGGAAAAAACAGTGGGGAGCCATTAGCTCCGGTTCGACAATGAAGCACCAGGCATGTGGTTTCACAGGCAGCTTCGACTGACCTCGTGCTGGGCAGCTGCCAAGGGCTGGTGCTGGCTCCCCATGCCCAGCTGCACGTCCCCTCCTGCCTCGTGCCAGCCCCAGACAGGGATGCTCTGCGTCACCAGGTCATCCCGGGATGTCACTGGGAAGCATTGCCCTTTTAGGCAGCTGCCTGCGGTTGGATGGGCACAAAAGCTGAGGTCTTGCCCATTGTTAGTGGCAAGCTTTTAAGCAGAATGTAGACTTTCCAGGTCCTAGGCTTTGGCCCCCTGCCTCCCCCACACTCCACTTGAAGGTTTCTTTGCAATCACTGTTAGAGGATTTCCCAGATCTGAGGTCCCTAGCCAGCTCTGGTATCTTCTATGGCCAAAACCAGCCCTTTTATGCATTGGGGGAGTGAGTAAGAATGCTTTTATTTTTGTGATACCTCTTAATGCATTTTGCTTGAGGAGGTGTTTGTTAAAAGGGTCGAGTAGGGTTAGAGGAGATAAATTTGAGCCTCTGGGCATACTCTGGCTTGATGGGTATGAAGCTCTTTCTGTTTCTGCCTCTGTCAGAGACTTGCAGTGCCGTCATGTCAAAGGCTGGCACCGACTACTGCAGCACCACCAGGACTCACGTTTCTCCTCCTTCTGGCTAAAAATTTGATGGGAAACCATTTGTATTATTTAACTAATGATGACTAATATTTGAGAGTGGGTATCTGAGCAATGTAGGAGTGTGCCTGTCTGAGGTCTCAGCACTTACCCCTCTGGGTTTTGTGCCTAAGAACACAGCCTTCCCTAAAAAGATAAAAAAGCCAAAAAATGTTTCGCAGGAATCCTTTCATTCCTCCTTTTTGAAAGTGAATCATCCTGAAAATGACTTCTCTAAATATTCTCATCTCAGTTTTTGTTGAGCCAAAACTTGGTGGTAAGTAGTTTTGGGGGAGAAACAGAGAAGTACTGGAGTCCCTTGCCTCTACTGGGACATGGACTCCTTTGTGTGTGTGTGTGTGTGTGTTTTGTCCCAGCTCTGGGTGACAGCCAGATCTCCAACATGTTCCTCCTTCAGTCCCTTGTGTGTAGACGCAGGTGTAGGGACTAAGGACATGTATCTCCATGATTCTGAGGCTGTCAAAGGCAGGTCTTGGCTCTTGGCAGCAGCCGAGGATGGCTGGAGGACCCCTGGACTCTGAGGTTGAAGGGCAGATGGGCCTTTGCAAACACAGCCCCATGCAGCCCCATTCTGGTTGTAGTGGCCCATGGGCTGGACACGGTGAAGTCCAAACAGCTCCTTGGAGCCTCTCATGCAGCTCAGGGTGATGGAGTAGCCTGACAAAGCAACCGAAAATGAATTGACTCTGTGACATGTGCAGCTGGTTGGGCTGAGCTTACCAGGAATGAAGCTTTTGCCTCATGCATGACATTTTTGAACATCATGTTATGTCTTGTGTACTGCTCTGCTTTACCCTGAGTTGGGTACTCATGAAGCCTCCAAGGTCTGAGAACTCTCAGAAGTCTCTGCTTAATTTAATTTTTTTTTTTAATTATTTACTCTTTTCTCCACATCTCCTTTCAGGACAGCACCTGCTTCCCTCCTAAAGAAGCCATTAACTTGCATGCTCCGAACCAAAATGTTAGCTCAGCTGTAACAGATGGATGGATATGGGCATCATGTAGCAACTTAATGAATAATATCTATCACCTAATTTCCCAAAAGTTGGCATGTAATGAGGCTGGTGCCATGATTATTACCTCTGTAAATCATGACTTTAAGATGATGACAATCCCTCCTGCCCCAAGGATACAGGACAGCCAGACAGTGATGTACATTTAATTGCTGTGTGCGAGAGGCAATGTGTTCGGGAGCATGCCATTGCCTCTAAATTATCTTCTGCAGCACAGGCGCTGGAGGAGATTAGTGCAGATTGGAGGGGAGGGAGCTGCTGGGTGCATGTGTGTGTTTATTCCCTGGAGCCAGTTGGTGGAGGTGGTATGAGCTGGCCATTGTGGGATGGAAGTGTGACTCCCAGGCTGGCCTTTTTGGTCTCTTCTCAGGACTAAAGAAGAAGGGGATGGAGAAGAGATTGCTCACAACTGTGTAGAGATGTTTACTTTATTTTTCTGATTAGTGTTTGTGGTGAATACCTCTGTGGACAGAGGACTTCGACCTCCCAGACACAACCTTGGCTTCAAGGGTGAAAGCTGCCAAACCTCTGCCCAAACCTCCTCCCACTACAGGAAATCTCTGTCCCCAATTTCTTCCTACCACAAACCACGTCTGGCCATAAAGCAGAGCCAATGCCCATATTGTGGGCTCTCAGCTTGCTCATGCAGCTGATTCCTAGCCAAGGGAGGCATCACTGCTTGCAGGGCCCTCCCAGACCTTCCCGTTCTTCATCAATTGATTGTAAAATTATTACTCTAATGGGCTTTAAAGGTGCCTTTCATTAGATCCTCTGCTATGACAGTTGATAGGGATGTGGATGAATCAGATGTTGCAACTGACCCTTGGAAAGCAGCTACTGCCAGTCTGCCTGTACTGCTGATTAATGCTGCTCTGTTTTGCTATGCTACCCTCCCTGCTTGGGTACTTCTATGTGTTTGTTTAATTTCTCTTTTCCTTTTAATTTTGCCCACATCTCATGGTGTGTGGGTCAGCGTGGTTATAGCTGGCTGGGTGTGGGGCAGAGCAGTGGACATCCTGATGCTGTGGTCCTCTCCTCCACTGCAGTGCCTCTGAGCCATGTGATGAGCAGGGATGAAAATGGCCTGCAAACTGTGACAATGGCTGCTTTGGGTCAGGCTGGAGATTCCCGTGGCCTGATGTCCTGTCTCCAGTAGCGCTAAGAGAATTAGAGCTAGGGCAATGCAATGACCACATACGATGATGTGTTTCCCTACAACACTCTCCCAGCCACTAGAGATTTGCAGCTCAAGAGCTTCCCAAGCCAGCAGTGTTACCTTTGGGTTTGGTGGCCCCTATGCAGCCACCACTGGCAGTATCACAGCTGCTCCCAATTCCTGCAGCTCAAGGCTGAAACCCAGATGCTTGCCTGGTTTGTGGGGAGATGGCTGTAAAATCAGCAATATTGTGAATGTCTGGATGATGTGAGCCATAGGTCATTTCCAAAGCTACTGAGTGCTCTGAGCTGCATGGGATGGGACTGCTCAGCTATGTGCCAGTGTCTGTGTGTTCCAGGGAGAGCCAGTGAGGTGCTGGAAGAGGAGACCCACAGTGCTGATGGACCATGTCTTGCGCAGGGGGTGGTGTGCCTGAATTAGCCTCTCCTCCCTCTCTCGTGTTGGCTTGCACAGCGGTGACCAGTGTCACCCCAAATGGGTCAACTCTCACGGTGTTGACCAGTGTGACCCTCATCTGGCCCTGTCTTGCAGGGCTCCCAGCTGGCAGTGCGGGCAGGTTCTGCAGGAGGAAGGTGAGGGTGCGAGCAGCCTGCACAGGCCCAGAGCCAGAGGGGGCACCTGCAAACACCACGGCTCTGAGAGCAGATCCTCTCAGGCATTTACAGCCAAAAGATGCCCTGGAGAATTTCCTTGCTTTCCTTTCTTCCCCCAAGTAAGCAAACACCATCCTGCCAATGCTTTGTGGTATCAGATGTTCCCATACCTGCTGGAAAGTTGCTATCTGCTAAAGCAAAGCTGGCCATGCTGATTGATTTCCCAATGTAACACCAGTCTCTTCTCTTTAACTCTCAGCAGTGAATTGGCTGCAGTTGGCCTGAGTCTGTGTTGAGCCTTTTTGTCACTAAAGACATTGTAGTGCTTATGGCATTAGTGGTTACATAAGCTGGCTGTCTCCAAGGGGCTTTGCTCTGGCACGATGCTCCTTTAGGGTAAGGGAAGAGCCAGCCTCAGAGCAGGGGGACGTGAAAAAAAAATACACATATGTAGTAGACTTATTTGAACTTAACACACCCCGCAGGAAAACCCGGATTTTGGAGTTTTTATGTATTCTCTCCGGCTCCACAGATTAGAAGGGGACCGTGGGAAAGCTGCCAGGGCTTGGAGATCAATCCAGCCTTTGTAAATCCTTTCATCTGACTGGCGGCTTCGTACAATTGAGTATTACCCACTTTATTATTGTTGGTTGATTAAATTCCTGTTGGTCAACACAAATAGTGCTGTGCAGGCTGTGCGTTCATGGGATGGAGATTGGCATTGCAAAGCACCTCCTAGAGAAAGGCAGGGGCAACCTGTCATTTAAAACCACATTCAGAGAGTGTTTGGCACTCTCTGAGTGATAGGGAGGGGGGGAAAGAACAAATCCTTCCATGCAAGCGACTTCCCAGGAATTTCTCACATGCCTGTGGAGGTTCAGTTGGCAGTGAGGGAGTGTGAGGGTTGGGTCTCCACTTTTCTGGCAGTGGGAGCAAGCAGCCTCAGCAGGAATGCACTCACCAAGCCCCTGTGTCTGCAAGGTGGGAGAGGCATGGTGTGGGGTGACTCCAGCCTGTATAACCAGGATTAATGGGATGAAATTAGGTGAAGGAGAAAGTTGTCAGGAAGTGTTTCCTCAAGGTGAAAGCTGTTAGGCCGCAGCACAGTTTCTCAAGGGAAGCAATGGGCACTTACCTACTTGGGTCGTGTTTAAATGACAACATGAGAAAAATTTGGCTGTGGGGAGGAGATGGATGTTATCAGTGACTTCAGGGGCTCCAGGGAGTTATGACTTCTCCCCAGGGACAGTGCATTTCTGGGAGGGATGGAGGGGACTGCAGGGTCTTCAGCTGAGGTTCAAGCTCTAGGGAGCTGTGAGCTGCTGTCTTCCAAAGCAGGATGTTATCAGTAAGCCGGCAGCTGGGGCTTGTCCTAGTGTGAATCAGGGCTCTGGTAGATCCTGAAACAGCACCCCCTAATTTTCTTGGCCTTTCAAAATGCTATTTCTGTGCAATGTCTGGCTTGTAAGAAGGAGGACATAGAACATATTTCTCAAGAGTTGGAGTAACTGTCAAACAAAACAATTTGGGAACCTCTGTGCAAGATGACCTGAAACACCTTTATGAATGGCATAACTTTGACCATCCATGTATTTTACTTCACTATCCTTGTGCCTGAACCAGTGAAACACCCTTTATCTTTGGCTGAATGATTCTTTTCCCATATCTGTGCAGTGTACCACTCTAGAAAATGAACCCACCTGATTATTTGGGGGGCAGATAGGGGATATCAGCAGCTTTAGGAGGCCTGTGCTTAGTAGTCTTTTTCTTCTTCTATGGGTGCAACAAGTAGCTACTCTGTGGAAATAAGGCCATCTTCTCTCCCTCTACTAGTTCTCAGATAGTCCTGAGATGTGGACACAGAGGAGCCCCAGGTGACCCTCTGCAGTGAGCAGACAGGAAATGCCTAGAGCAGCAAGTGGTTGAGAATGAAGATGTTCATCACAGGCTCCCTTTCCATGTTCCTTCCCCTTGCCCCAGCTCTGCCATGATGTGTTACAGGACAGAACCTACTCACGAATGTGACACGAGGGAGCGAGCAGGGGTTCACACTGCTGAGAGCCTGCCCTTCAAGCCTGAAACACAGAATATGCATTTGAAAGCCAGCATGCAGAGGTGGATCCTGTGGGCTCCTGTGTGCTGCTGGAGCCATGAGGCTGAGAGTGAGCCATGAAGGCTGCTTTGTAGCCTAGAGAAGCACATGTCAACCTGCCTGGCAGGGAGCCGTCAGCGGCCAGTCCAAAGGGCTTGAGTGAGAGGCAATAAACCAGTTAATAAATAACAGGGAAAGCTGGCTGCGTTGCATAGTTTTAGTTTCTACATGTAAACTCAGAGAAACGCGGCAGAGGTTTGCACAGCCCTTTGCAAAGCTGTGTGAGCACTTGTTTGGCTTGGGGGAGCAGAATGTCTCCTCCAACTGCCTGCACTCTGAATCATTGTGGGATTGATTTTACCGTCCCCAGGGGCCAAATGCTTGGGCTCTCCTTGGCTACCCCAAGCAGGGTGATGGTGCAGCTCCCTGCTTTGCTGTGATCACCAGGGACTTTTCCTGTGGGGTGCTGCCAGGCCACCTTCCCTCACAGTGAGGGTTGCTCAGCATCCCCGGTAAGGGGTCAGTTCTGGCACAGACCAGCTTTGTAGAGCGCTTCCCTAAAACTCCTGGCTCAGGGTGGTAGCATGGACAAGAGTGAGTTACAACTATTAGGGAAACTTCTCTGAGGATGGACTTGCTATTTCTAAATGATATCTCCTATCACTATTGTAGTAGGACTGTACTATTAACTTGTTTTAAAACAGGTTTTGTTCCCTTGTCTCATTGTTTCAATCCAGCCCAGTGATACACTGTAATCTGTGCCTCCACCTTGTTTCTACTGTCTTCAGACACTGTGCATTAGGAAATTCTTAGGTATGTATTGTCTGGCCTTTCTTTCCAGGCATTAATTATACATTTGCTGAATACAGATTCTTAAGCCATACCCTGTGTCACTGTGTAGGTATCTGGAGTCCCTGTTCTGCTCAGTTCTGGGTTACAGCATATTTTTGGTTGGCCTACTGCTGTTCCCAGCTGGTCCTGACAAAGCCCATGCTGGTTTGGCAGAGCCAACACATTACACTTGACAGCCCTTCTCCTGTTTAATTTCCTCTTGCTGACTCCCACGGCAGGGCAGCGGGTGCGGGCAGGAAGGGGCTGCAGGTAGGAGCAGGGGCATTGCTGTTTTCCAAAACGAGGATTTCCCTCCACCCTCAGGTAGGAACATAGGCAACTGTCTCTGCTCCGTTTGTGTAATTTGATGGCATAAAGGGTCTCCTCTGTGACACAGTTGTTTATGGTTTTTTGGTTGAATTTTTTCTCAGGTGAAAGCTGGCAGGGATTGGATCCATGCCATCTTCCATCTTGACACTGAAGTGCAGGGAATTAAGTGTACATACTTTATCATTTTTTATGTGTGGCTGTTTATCCTGTCTCTACTGAGTCCCTGAAGATGTTTAGGAAGAAGCACACCTTCATCTCATGATCTCACACTGCCATTGGGTTGTGTTTATCAAAAGCCCATTAAATTAGTAGGCAACTGCAGCACATAATGTTTAACTACGGTCTGCAACAGGAGAGTGTGAGGCTGAGGGGTTTCTGCTGCTGGATGGAAAGGAGGAACTGGGCAGGAGAAGACAAAATAAATACCTCAGAAAACCCTGAAATCACTGGGGAGCGGGTGGAGGGGAACAGGGTCTTCTGCTCTGGGCTGCAGCAGAGCATTGCTTCCCAAAACACCGGGTCTCTGCGAGAGTCCAGCACAATAAACTAGCTAACTGCAAAACACACAGAGATCCAAAACCGAGCTGTAGGTGAACACTGGGGCCTTCACAGGTGCCCATCCTTGCTGGTAGGAATCACTGACTCTACAGCTGCAGTTATTTTTGGCAAATTGGACTGGGTGTGGGGTTTCTGCCCGCAGTTGAGCAAAGCTCCATATCCCTGGCCATAGAAATTTGTGTCTTTGACACATACACATACAATCCCCAACTCCAGAAGAGCTTAGCGTGCAGGGATTTAGACGTTTCCTGGTGATTGCCTTAAGCCATGGACTCGCAGCTATTTTAGGCTTTCTCCCCTTCTCTCTCTCTGAGGGTCTGACCAGAAATTTCATCCAGAGCTAAAAATTGCATGAAACTGAGTATATGGGATAAAAAAAATGCTCTTTTGATAAATAAAGCAGCATTTTCCTACCAAAAACTGCTTTACCTAAAACTTCCCAACCAGCCCTCCTCCCAAGCAGTGTGGCACCGTGAAATCAGGCATCTTCCTTGCCACTTGGCCAAGAGCCCTCCCCTGCCAGCCCCAGTGTGGGAATGAGGTTTGTTGCCATCCTGCGCATAAATGCCAGTTATAGCTGGGTAAATGCTTTTTGCTGGAAAAAGCATTAGCACCTTTGCTACCTTGCACTTTTTTAGGCCCAGGGAGAGAGATGGGGGCAGACAGTGTGAAGGTTAAAGATGAGATGTAGGGCAGCCTGTGCAGTGTGTGGGGGGATAATGAATTCATGGGCACATGGAGACCATTCAGCAAGCTTTGGGCTCCTGTGGGCCCCTGGGTGGAAGGACTTTGATCTGACTCCAGCCTTTTCCCAATGAGGCATTGCCTTTGAATGCGTTCCTGCTCTCAGCCTTGCCGTGCGCGGCAGACAAAGACGAGGGGAGCAGGGAAGAAGAAGGGGGGCTGTTTACCCTCATCAGGAATGGTCGAGTGGCCCGAGTCAATACAGCCTATTTTTCATTAACCTAATCATTAGATTTTTCTCACTGCCAATTAAATTTTTCCTGTCAGTACTCAGAAGGGCATCATTTGCATCGATGAGATATATATATTTTTTTTTTAATAGGGAGCTTCCTGGACATGATGGGGTTATTTGAGGAGTGGAAATGAAAGTTTAATTTCTCTCTGGATGGAAGAGGATTTTTGAGTTTTAATTATCACGCAGCTTGGATTCCTGACGGTTGAGGACCGCATTGGAAAGGCTCATTTCCATTGTGTGGAGTGGATAATTATTCAGCCCTCTCCCAGGCTCACTGCATGTATTGTCCAGAAGAATCTTCCCAAGCAAAAAGGCGGAGCAGATTTACAACCCAAAATGCATTTTTAGAGCCTGCAAAAGTTTCAACTTGATGTTTGCAAAGGAAGACTTCTGCAACTATTTAAGATTCTGTTTACCTTTTTAACAAAAAAACCCCCATCAATTAATCTGGTAATCTGCCTTTCCCCTCACAGGTTGCTTAGGAAATAGTTTTATAAACTCAAGAGAGCCCTTCTGCAGCTGGACTGCTTTGTGCTATCAGTTTCTAAGCCGAATTCCTTTAAAGGCAGTGGGAATTTCTGCATAAAATCTACTGGCCCATTTGTACGTACAGTGTCGAATAGAAGATTTACAGCCATCTGAAACTTGGCAGTGCTTCTTACCTAGGAGGTAATGTTAATCTATCCAGGAGAACGTGTTAAAGGATTCAAGCAAACCTAAAATGTCAAAGCAAAGCTCATTTACAACTGTTCTCTTTCACAAGCCTTTGGATTAACCTTGTGTCTTTCTCACTGGGTTTTGAACCATCGATGGTTGGAAATTGGCCATGAAAATGGAGACATTTCAGCAAAGGTCTTGTCAAATCTGGTGAAGCTTCTGGATCTGGAACAATCCCACCGAATCCTCCAAGGGTGGGATCAAATCTGCATGTGTTTGGGTGGGTTCAGATTTTGGGACAAACAGCCTGTGCAACTTTGATTAGTGTGATGAGATGAAAGTGAAAAATGCTTATTGTGGATGCTCACTCTTTTTCTCCTTGCTGAGAAATGGAGCTGCAATAGTGCAAATTGGGGACCAGGGAGGAGATTCTGGAAGCACTTGTGCACATTTCAGTGGATTTGTAAGAGATAATTTAGCAGGGCAGCTGTGCATACAAACGTTCCGATCGACCTTATTTCCAGAGCTTTCTGACTGTGACAGGCTGCCAGAGGACTCTGAACCCAGCCTGAGTTTCATTTGCAAATGAAACTTTCATTTGACTTTTTGGTTTAACTAGCATGAACCCAAGAGGTTTTGGGCTTCTGATTGCTACCTTCCAGTCCCAGAAGACCATGTGGTTGTTTTGGGGAAGTTAACAATTTATGGGGGTTTCTGGACTATTAAAATAGCTTAAAACAGCCCAGTCTCCATTCCCCCATCCTCAGTTTTCAAATCAGCACTCTCACTTGTGCTGCCCAAAGACTCTCAGGCATGGACTCAGCTGTCTCCGTAGCCTTCTCCAGCCCTTTCCTCTGACACGGTGCCTACGAGCCTTGACCGCAGTTGGACTGTCGGTGCTTCTGAGGCTGTTTCCTAACCCACGTGGTTTCCTGGCATTCTCCAGCTTGCCTACGTACACTGAGCATCCTCTTTTTTAAGCTCTTTCGGCTAGAGACCATATGTTGTTACTATAGTCATACCAAGCCTCATGCATGTTGGCCTTCTGTGATTTAGGACTGTGAATTTATGTGGAGAAGTTGGATAACTCTTAAAGTAAAAACCCTCTTTTTTTTGAGAGGAAGTATTAACTTTTGAAATCTCTGTCTGTATTTTACACAGCCATCTGTTTCTAATATAACCTTTTTATTGCAAACATCCCAGTAGTGTCAGAGAGCCCTACCCCAGCACTTGTTCTTCTCCCCCACAGTCTTTCCAGTCCTGTTTTCTTCCTTGCCAGCCACACTGCAATTAGGTGAGACTTCCTGCAGGTGATGGAAAACCAAAAGGCATGGATGGTTTCAGGTTGCTGAATCTGACATGACAACAGAAGTTGCGTAGTGATTTTATTTTTGCCTTCAAATAAGTTGTGGTGTTTGCTTTCTGGAATTAAAGTGAAACATCCACAGATTTTCCTCATGTGATACTGTACAGGGTAGACATGGAAAACAGGACTGAAGGGCTCTCAGTTTCACCTAACCAATCCCTTTGCCCCAAGTCAGACTCGACTCTACCCAAACTGCTCCTGACAGACATTGGTCTAACCTGCTTGTGAAAGTCATCATCAATGGCAATTCCACTGCCTCCCAAGGCAACCTCTTCTAGCCCTTAAATATTTCTGTTATTAGAGACCTTGTTTTTCCTGGATGGAGATGGAGAACAATTTATTCACTTTTTCTTTTTCTCACAATCATTTACATATTTGAATCCATTACTGCATCTCTGTTTCGTCTTTTCTTCCCCAGGCTAAGCAAGCTGGATTCCTTCAAGCGCTCCTGCTAGATTATACTTTCCACATTCTGATCCTCCTTATTTCTCTCCTGAATTTTTTCCAGCTAGCCCACATGAGTCTTGAAGTGTGATGCCTAAAACTGGACACAGATCCCTATTCAAGATCTTTAATAGCACTGGTGAAGGAGGATTGTTTCCCCTGTTTACATATAGGACTCTTGTTTCTGCATCATGATACGATCTCAGATATTGTTTTCAGTCTAACAACTGGTTCATGCACAGTTTACAAATTGCTATAGTCTCCAAGATCCTTTTTCACAGGACTGCTGTGTGCTGAATGAGGAATCAAAGGATGCTGCCACAAAAGTTTGGGTCGACCTTGGCAGAGGCTGTGAGCGTGACATGCTGGCAGCGGGACGGACTGAGCCTTTGGTTGATGCTGTAGAGACAGGGACAGCAGCTACCACAGCAGTATCCGAAGTCAGACAGGAAGGGTTGGGTTTTGGCAAAGGGAGAGAGGAATTAAGTAACTAGACTGATACAAATACAAATGAGTACAGCCTGTCCCATCAGTTTCAGGGAATTTCTCCTGGGACCATACTCTTGCTGACTTCTAGCGGCTGCAGTGTTCATCAGTGCCCCCAAAAGGAGGTTGTGGAGAAAAACGGGCCACTCTTGCTGAAACATCCACGCTACCCCAAATGTTGAGTCCTTTATAGCTGGTGGAAAGACACTAATCGGCTTTGGGGCTTTTTTTGACCTGGTCACGTGATCATGCTATCAAGATTAAAGCAGCACGAGGAAGGAAAAGAGGCTTAAACAGCTGAGGGTGCCTGGCAGGTCATTTTAACCTTTTCATAATCATTAAAGCTGCAGAATCCCATTAGCAGTGAGTGACTTGCTGCGTTGCTCCCCAAACGAGCACGGGTGACACAACTTTCTGTCCACCTCTGTTTTCTCCTGCAGGAGAGTCCAACCCAACTGGTTGCCAGGACCCAAACTTCAAGCAGAGTCTGGCCATTCCTTCGTGTGGATCAAGGAGTTCGAGTTTGTTGTACCAAGGAGAAACAATCCATGGGTCTATCAAAAGCAGAGGATTTATCTCTCAGTTTCTAAAATTAGACTCTCATGGAAGGTCCTGCTCAGGCCATACTGTAGTAGATCAGCCCTTGCCCATCTGTGGCAGTAGTAGAGAGGTACAGGATAAGGAAGATTATGATGATCTCCTAAGTCACTGCTTTGGCACTGGTCAGTGGGCTACGGCTTTACTCTGCTGGGATTGGCGACAGCAGAAGATCCTGCACTGCTACAGTGCAGCTCTGACATGGGAAGCAAAGCTTTTTGAATGAAGCTGTGTTAACTAAGGCAGGAGGCCCTCGAAGAGCCTCCAGTTTCTCGGTGTTACTCATCTTTTCCTCTCTTGCAAGTTTTCATGAGTGCAGCATCACATCCAGTAGTCAGTCTGATCTTCCCCTGTCTTTCCTCCAACTTCTGTATCTTCTGTTGTTTCCTTTCATATCAACTAGTAAGCTCTGGTATAGAAATGCTTGCCCCACAGTGTCTGGAAGACAGGATCACTCTGATCCACCTGAAACCTGAACATTGTCCTACTTTCTTTAGAATTGTCCTTTCTGCGTTCACGCAGAAATCATTGAGTACATCTAGTGGTTGCACAGCAAATGCCTTCTTAAAGAGGCCAAGGAAACCCTGAATTTTGCCTGGTGTCACTGAGCTATGATGGGTGTTGCAGGTGTTGCAGCACCTGGGATTGATCTGGAGAGCATCTGCTTCCTCAGACAGGGCAGGCTTCCGCGTGCAGGGAGCAAGAGCACTGCAGGGATGTAAAACAGCTTTTCTCTGTTACATGTATACCAGTCAAGACTGTCTGGCTATGCGTGTCTTGGACATTAATATTTCTATCACTGTGTTTGCTTATTTCATCTAATTACAGTCTATTCACTCTTGACTGAAAGCTTAGTCTGAGGCCGAACCATCAGAAGCTCACACTGATTTTTCTCGGAGTGGTGCCCAGAATCAGGCATTAAACACAAGTTGTAAAGCAAACACATTTTTTTCCTTGGTTGTTTACCTTCGAAATTTCTGGGGGAATAGCAGGAAAGATCTCTCCAGGAAACCTGGACAGCCAGCAGTGACTATTAACCAGGGCTGAGGCAGTCTGTCATGCAGGCAGCACATCTGAGCAGCCTGGTGAAGGTGCTGTCCTCTGCATGCAGGCTTACAAGAGGGCTGTGGAGAGCCACAGCAGCACTGTGGTCCTTGCCCACTCCCAGCAGCAGAAGAGCAGCTACCTGTTGTCCCCTCAGGAGGGGAAAAGCGTGGTTTCAGATGACAAGATTGGGTGGTTTTTTACCCCCTTCCTGCTAGGCAGGTTTCATGGGTTGTGTGGGTTAGACATCCTCAGATGCAAATGTTCTCCAGTGGTGCCTGCTGTTCTATGCTGTGATAGAGGGACAGCCCCCACAAAGTTTGTCATGTACACATCACCCAGGGAAGGAAGGGGAAGCTGGCGGCCACTGCGCTGCAGTACCTGGATACACACACACTGCTCCTTCCCTATCAGCCACCTCCTAGTGAAATCCTGGTATCAGGAGCTCCTGAACTGTTGACAGTCATTATGGGCAGATGTTTTGCTGTGCGCCGAGATGATGTCATGGCTGGAAGTCACAGTAGTGAGCTGTAACAACCAGAGTCAGGAGAGACCTTACCAGACTCTTACAGACCAGCTTGAGGCCGCTAAGCACCCAGACAGGTCTAATGAACTGAAACTGAGTTGGGAACATACAGCCTTGAAAACCATCAGAGCTTGTCGTTAGAGGCTTGCTATGAAATGTTAATTAAATAGCTGCAGTGGCATATGTTCCATCCTGTCAGGGCAGCACGTCGCAGCAGCACAGCCCTGTTGCCAGTGCATAGCCACTGTCTTGTTAGAGTTAAAAATGTGTATTAGTCTGAGACCATATTTCTTTGTTATTTGTGATTGGACTGGCTACACACTTCTCTGTGTTTTGACTGGTGTTTGAATAACTAAGCTCTGCCTGAGCTATCACCTGCACCTTGAAAATGAGGCCTGATCCTGCCAGTGTTACTCAGACAGATGTTATTGTGGGTGGCTTTGGTTGCTATGGATGAGCCTTTTATTTATTTAGTGTAGTCTAAGGCAGTGCCTGTTCAGTAGATGTGCTGCACCTCAGCACCTCAGCTATAGAAATATTGAAGATTGGGCCTTAGTTCTCTTTCTGTAAGTGCATTCCTGCCACCTCTTTAACACTGGCTGGCAGAGTGCAGAGGAAACTTCTCCCTACACAACCCACAGTGAATGAGGTGGTGGGACAAGAGGTAGAGCAGGTTGGTGTGGTGTGCTTGTTGAATATCTTGCAGAGGTACAAAATGCTGGGAGCTTCTATTTACCACAGACCTTGCTGTTGCATATTCTCTTACCGCATCTCAAGGGAGACCCCAAATTGTGCCTAAGCTGCTACTGGAAAGGCATGGGATTTGGGATTAGCAGAGTATGGTATTTTGGACCTGATGATCATGAAGATGTGAAGATGATCAGAGGGCTGGAGCACCTCTCGTCTGAGGAAAAGCAGAGAGTTGGGGTTGTTCAGCCTGGACAAGAGAAGTCTCCAAGGAGACCTTTGAGCAGTTTTTCAGTACCTAAAGGGGGCTACGAGAGAGCTGGAGAGGGACTTTTTACAAGGGTGTATAGTGATAGGAGATGGGTTAATGGCTTTGAACTGGCAGAGGTCAGGCTTAGATTAGATATAAGGAAAGAAGTTTTTACAATGCAAGTGATGAAACACTATCACAGGCTGCCCAGAGAGGTGGTAGATACCCCATCCCTGGAAACATTCAAGGACAGGTGGATGGGGCTCTGAGCAACCTGATCTAGTTGAAGATGTCCCTGCTTGCTGCAGGGGTTGGACTAGATGACTGTTGAAGGTCCTTTCCCACCCAGGTTATTCTGAGATTCTATGCCAAGGCAAACCAAGGAGCATTCCCTGAAAGCCCTGGTTTCATACCTTGCCTTTTGTACCAGTCTGAAACAGGAAACTGGGAATGGAGTTTGCTGGTAAGAGGAGAAAGATGGGGGCTGCCTAGGAAAAAACAAGGGTGGCGTGTTTGTCCATCTCTTCCAATAGTTTCCTCTAATGACAATATTTAAGATATTCATCTGCTTTCCAGCTGCTCTGAAAGAGTGCTGTTGCTTTAATAAATCAACTTCTTTACAAGATATAACCACTGGCCATTTTTTAGCCAGCTTGTCTGTGTCAAGAAGCAAGACCAGTAGAGCAATACAAATCTGATATATGGTGGTGAAGAGCAGAGATGTGATAATGAAGCTGCCAACAAACAGCAAAGTGTTTTATTGAGCACAGGTGAAGGCCTTCTTATGAGATGATCTTTGATGGAAGGAGAGGAAGAGAAAATGTCAGCATTCTATCATGCAAGAAGGCAGCTGGCTGCAAGGTGCAAATCAGGCAGAGCATCATTCCCTCATGTGCCTTTCCTCCTTGGTTTGGGAGAATCCCTTTAGGGATGCTGCTTTTTATGAGGACAGGAAGAGCCTTGTTTGCAGGACATTGACAAAATATAGCTATGCTTTACTGTTTTAAGTCATGCTTAGTTAAAGTAGCTCCCTAAGTGTAGGGCAGTTTTTTTCTTATATTCATTTGGGTGCTAACCTCATTATGAAAAGGTCTTAAATAAAAATGTCTTGATCCCAACCTTGTAGCTACCACACAAACCTCTGCTCTGCATGCTTGTGGTCGGAGAAGTGGCATATGAAGAAATAAAACCATTTATTTTGCTACTGTCAAAATAAATGCGTAATTTATCATGTTTACCCCTCTGACAGTTTCCTCTGAAATCTCAGATGAGATTCAGAAAGGCTCCAAGTGTCTTTTAAAATTACACTGTTCTGTGCTCTGCAGGCTGCAAGGTTGTTTTGTTTGTTAAAACAATTTCTAATTCATGTTTTTACAAAGCTTGAGGAGCCAGGCAGTTCCGTGCTCTCTGAGAGACCATTGAGTTAAAACAAGGTAGAGTGATTTGTCTTGCCTCCATTTAGCTGTAATGAGTATTAAGTGGTTTATCTATGTGGAGAAAAGTTATTCAGCTAGATTACATCCAAGCTGAATTACATCCCATTCCAGATGGAGTATGTTTTTTAGAACAGTAAATCTTGAGGAGGGTGGATAATAACAGCAGTGCTCCTTCCTGAGCTGGACCGCTGCTCTTCTACCTCTCATGGAGATAACGTGGGGAGCTACATCCAGTTAGTTTTTCCAAGGCTTTGTAAAGAAACAGGACTTCAGGTTTTACATCTCTGTGAACGATTTAGTTTTTAGCATTTACATTGTGTAAGTGACTGATGGCTGATGGTGATTACGGTTTTCACCCATTTTGCTTTCGTGGGCAGCAGCCTGGCAGGGCACAGTGCTGCCTCTCTCCCCGACTTCCTCTTCCGTGGGATGGCTGCCACGGGGAGGGTGCCGAGTGGGATGTGAAATGTTTTGATGGGAAATTCCTTCACTCTGGTGCCATCTGGTCCATGAAGGCACCCACTGCTCGTGCAGCTGGTGCTCGTGGCCCCAAGGGGTAACTCGAGGAGAACGTTGGCCCCAGTGGCACCCCAGGCATTGAGTGCCAGAGAAAAAAGAGTGCCAGAAAGCTTATCCTTGACCACGTGTCCTTGACCACCATACTTGTCTGGTCACCAGCCGGGCACTAGCAGGTGCGAGTGGACTCCAAATCAGTGCCCTGAGGTGTGGCTGGGTGGGTGTGCCTGCAGTATGCCCCAGTACCTGGGTCTGGGAGCTGCTCATGCCACTGAGAAGAGTGTTTCTGGGCTAGTGAAGGTGGAGCATTGCTCACAGCAGGTAGGATCATTTGGCACAGCAGTGAGGATCATTTGTTTGCTTTCTAATAAAAGGGATGAGGGGGTCTGATCGGTCAGTGATCCAGCTCTGCTGCCTCTCCTGGATGAGTCAGTGGGGCCATCCTTGTCTCCTGGCTCTGGGGGAGGCAGGAGAGGAGGGAAACTCACTGATAAGAGGAAGGTCAGAGGCAGAAAAATGTTGGGAATGTGTTTCTTGATCTAACATGGGCGAGACCTAGCCTGGGGTTTCACTGCTTAGCCTGGCAGTGTTACTGCCTGCTGTTGTGAGATTTATGAGATTTTTTAAAACTGAGATCAAGATGCAAATGGCTCATCTGGCACCTGCCTCAACACAGGCAGGTCTGGAAGATGGAGGTGATTTGTCTCTGAGAGCACAGCAAGGATTGGGATGGCTCTGAGCACTGTTTCGCAGCCTTTGCCCAAGATGGAGCATCTTCTGCTGACAAACCAGCTCATTTGTATTTTGTTTTTTGAGGTTTTTTTGTTTGTTTGTTTTCTTTTCTTTCCTACATATATTTTAACTTGCCATAGGGTGTTTTCTGGCTGAGGTCAGACATCAAACATGGTTTGGGGTTGAACTGTGGTGTCTGAAGAATTCTAGCAGATCTCAGATCAGGCTTTCAGGACTGGTAAGTAGTTGTGGTGTGCATTGGTTCCCAAGGATGCAGGGCTTGCCTTCCCAAGGAGTACCCTTTTTTTGGTAAGGAGTATGAAACCACAGAGAGGAAATAATTCTCTGTTTCCTTTTCTTTGGCAGTCATGCTCTATTCTTTTCATCAACCAGTCAGTCAGTCCTTGAAGCATTCAGGGCCTGAACACAACAGCTTCTGCGTCACCATTCATCCACTTAACCTAAATTTCTTGTAGCTGCTCGCACAATGAGGGTACTGGTGAAGCTGGAATGCAGGTGGGAAGGACATCTTATCTGACCAGGTCTACCAGTGGAAGCTGTTGTATTCAGCACACAAGTGGAAGTGGTGTAGTCTCTGGTTGTCTTCAGACAGAGATGGAGACTGGTTTTGGAACTGTTTAGCCAAATGGATATTATTGTACTGAATTTAGGGGCAAGTTAACAAAGTGTGATGGCCTGGGGCACAGAGGAGGAGAGACCAAAGGATCCGTGGTCCTCCTGGCTTTATATTTAACAATCTCAAACTCCCCTTGCACCCCGCTGGAGGACAGGTTCATTACTAATTCTGCAAGTTCTTCAAGCTGATCCCGAAATCTTGCTGACTTCAGCACCGATCTACTGCAGCATTCTACTCGCCACCTTTAGATCTGCGTGGCTGATGCTGTGGTGCACGAGGCCTTCACGGGGAAGGTGCTTTAGGTTGATTCTATAACCTACTTGGTTTGCTCTCTTCTCTTCTGACTTGGAGACTCCCCCCACTTTAGGGTGGTTGTTGGGCCCAGTTTGTGGTCCCTGCAGCTCAAGCCAATGTTGCCGTGAACCTTGTCACCACTTAAGCTGTTCACTGAACTTACATAGCTCCCTACAGTGTCTTCTTAACTTTTCTCATGAGGACTTGTTTGGATTTCCTGGGTTTGGACAAAGCATAATCCAGTCAAAAAACTGAGCGTTTTTCTTCTGAGAGTGTGCTTTAGATGGGCACTTGACTCAGATCCATCCTGCTGTTCCTTTATGTGTGGTTTGGCACTGGTCTATGGTAGCACTTTTTTGAGCATATTCCAGTTTTTCCCTTGAGTGGCCAAAGCAGTCTCAGTGATTAGCTGTAGCTTCCCTGCTAGCTCTTCTGCTGAGCTGCCCCCAGCGTGGCCAGGAAGAGCATTCGGGCTTAGTGCTGAGTGCGTTTGGCAGCCACTGGCAAAGGCAGAGAGAAGCTGTTTAGCACACAGCCAGCCTAAACCTCACACGTGTGCGTGGGTGAGTGTTCGTGTGCCAGAGCTGCAGACAGGGGTGCCTGCTCACCCTGGAGGCTGATCCCAAAAGGTGCTGGCCACTGGCAGCACACACCCACCGGCACTGGGGCCCTTGTGCTAACACCCCGTTCCTCGCCGGTGCATGCTTGGCGAGGAGTCCTGGGACTGAACAGTGGCTTCTGCAGTCATGCCGTAATAAATGAGATGAGGGAAATTATAATTTTGCACTTTGCAGAGCCCTTTTAGAAGTGTGGAAAATGTTTGGGGTTTTTCATATACTTACGTTGCAAAACTTTTCCTCCTGCTGTAAAAGCTCATGGCCTCTGCTACTCACATTACAAGTGGAGGAGAAATTTTGCAAAGATCCAAGTGTATGGGAGGAACTCACCAAGCTATAATGAAAATGGAGAAGAAGTTTTCCCAGGTTCTTTTATTTTCTTCCCTGTGAAATTTTCAAATGTGTTTCTTCAAAGCAGGGTTCAAAACAAAAGCCAGATGCTTTGGACAGCAGTAAGCCACCCCCAGAGCTCTCCAGCAACTTATCTTCTATGCCAGGCTACCCTATCTGGTGCTGCTGTCTTACAGCAATGGTAAACCGGCCATTGCATTCCTTCAGGTTGAATATTACCATTTTATGTGAGGGTATTCTGTGTTTTATTGTCCTGGTATTTTTCTGGTTAGTGTCATGTGCTTCCAGTAGAAAAAACATGTCCTGGGTAGGCACTTTGTGTACGTCCGGCTGTCTGCATGCTGCAGCTCTGTGGCCTTTCTGAATACACTTCTCCCCCTTTTACAGCACTGTGAGTTGTGGCACTGACCTCCTCTTAGAACTGTGCCAACAGCTTAGTTTTGTGAGTTTCTCAGTTGTTTTTGAAAGAAAAAGGCACGTGTGTAGAGGGGTTGTTCATTCAAACCTAAAAGGAAACATCTTGTTCTGTCATGGAGTATTTTGGTGCATTCTAGATGAATGAGAATAGCTTTCAAAACTAGGAAATTACTTTTACAAAAATACAAAACACAGCATTTCAACCTCACTTTCCTTCTGTATCACCCACCACTCCAACTAGCATTGATGCAGATTCACAAAAGATATTGCTGTTGCTGAATCTCAGCTTTTTAGTAAAAAACCTTTGACAGAGTCCCTCCTCACCCTATACACTTAGGGTTTTATTCATTAAGTCTTTCTCAAACTGGCCTTCCACAGAGTGGGAAAACGTATTGCTGTCTGACAATACTTGCCTGTAGCACAAGAAGCTTAAATATGTTTTTTTTTTCTCTTTTCTTAAAGATTCGTCTTCCAACTATATCAGGCAACTTGAAACAAAAGTGAAACTGCTGGAGGATGACAACAAGCTTCTTTCCCAGGTAGGTTTTTTTCTCCTAATAGATACTAGTGTGGCTCGGTTCTCCTGTTTCCATATGGTTGTGTCTGACTGCTCCATTTGACGGCACAAGGGCTTTTGGTAAACATCCCAGGAAGGACATAATTCATATTAACCCCACACAGATAGAATTTGGTCTCCTTTTGTTAAAATTTGAAAAAAAAGAAATGGAAAAAAAAGTGAATCCTCTGTTAGTGTCTGTGTGTGTTTCAGAGGTGCATTAATGCCTCCCTGCAGAGCTCCTTGATCCACCTCTGCTCCTGGGGATGCTGTGAGAGTCCAGCTCTGCCTGTGTCCTTGCTGTAGGATTTTGTCTTGCTTGCCCATTTACATTAACTTTTATCTTGTTGAAAGAGGAGGCCGTTGTCAAAGGACGGCCTTGGGAATAGTTTTGTGTGGTGCAGGCTCCCAGCTTTTATTTGAGATCTTACTTAAATCTGAACAGACTCTCTAAAGTGCCACTTTTTTGCTTGCATCTCCCTTTCAAAGTCTACTCCACGTGCCACTGTGCTTTTGATCACTCGTGATGCTTACCTGTCTTTATATAGCAATGTCAAGCAGTGGGAAGAAAACAGCCATTCTATCTGGTGTGTCCTCTGGATCCCCTGTAAAACACAGCAGTTGGTGTAAACAGGGGCAGCTCTGCTGCATTCAATAAGGCACTGTCTATTTAAACCTTAGGAAAAGTTACCCTTTGTTTCCTGTTCTTTGCATCCTTTCAGTGTTTTATGTTCTACCTTCATAGCATTTTAAAAGTTTTTTTTCCATACTTTGCTTCTTACTTCAAGCACCCCGTTTCACAGTCATTTTGTTCCCAATTATAAGGACTGGAAATAAAAAAGCCCTTGTAATATTTTTTTTAAAATGCCTTTTTGTCAGTTTATGTTGTGCTGTTCTTTGTGTTTCACCATATTGGAGTATAGACTGTTCCAGGATCACATTTCTAAAATTGTCATTTAAAATAAACAAAAATAATAAAGAGCTCTATGCTTACTGAAAATTCAGTAAAATAATTTTGTCAAATGTTATTTTTTTTCTGAAATACACATTTTGACCTGACTGTGAGCTTTTTAAAAGATGACTCCTTTTCCTTGCATACTCATTGGCATTACTAGCTATGAAACAAAACTCATAGGGCACCAAAGGGTTAAACCCCAAAAGGGTGCTCAACTCCACAGCTTTGGAGTTGCATCATGTATTAATCGATTGCTAATTTAATTTTAACTCCCTCTGTCTTTCTCCCAAACTGTGACTGAGCTGTGTCTGGTGGCGGTCGAAACCCCGAGACTGTTTAATTGGAGCTATTGATAGGCAGATGGTCTGCGTGGGGAGTTGGGATGTGCATGGATTCGGGGATGGGCTCCATGTGCCCTTGGCCTAGCTTTGTCCTGCCACAGCCAAGCACATTACTCTGCCAGATCTGCCTTAGGAGGTCAAAAAAAAGTTGGTAATTATCGGTGATAATGAATAGGGGCTGAATAGCTGCATGGGCTTATTGCATTGGGAGGGTAAAACCCAGTTAGTTTCGGGGTGTGCGGGGCTGCTTCAGGCTCGTGCATCAACCCTTCACCTACGTGCTGCCCTGGGTGTGAAGGCTGTGCCTTTTCCTCCACTGTCCTCAGGTGTCATCACCTTTTGGGCTGTGTTAGTATAAATATTTGAATCCAGGAGGGAGGGAAATTACCTTAAAATAGCTCTGTGTTCTGGAGAAGGCCAGCCACCTCCCCAGCAGCAGCAGGCACTGATACCAGCCTGGCTGTGATGTGCTGTGCAGCCCCTGTGTGATGTCTCAATGGCCCTCCAAAAAGACCAGGATCCAACCTCTTTTAGATCACATTCAGGAAATAACTTTATTTATTATAAGCAGGGGGTCAGCTTTCCTTAGGGCAACAGGAGTGTTGAAGCTGCCATGGGCTGGGTGAACTCCCTGGGAATACTGCGCTGCATCACCTCCAGTCTGTCATGCTACACACCCAGATTTGAATTTTTTTCTCTTTTAATGAGAAAGATTAGGAAAATCTGTATAGATACAAACTCACATGCATATGTACATATAGCTCCCAGCACCTTCCCAAAAGGTATAATCCACTTACTGTATTTTTACTTGCTTTGTCTGATTGGAAAGCATTTAGCTGTTACCATGCAGATCTCGGGATAAGACTCTAGTCAAAAAGGATCCTGGCAAACTTTCTCCTGTTTTGAAAGTTGCCAGGTGATCCTGGCTGTTTGAACTCTGCAGTGCCAAACTGGCTTGTCAACACCAAAGTCACATTTTAACTCGGCTTGGCTTTCTCCCTGGGAGTATTGACTTTGCAATAATATTTGCAGCCTGGTGTCAAGAAGTTCTATCACCAGCGTGCTGAGGAGCGATGAAACCTGACGTCCTAAGTAACAAACAGTGCCTGTGCATTAAGGGATTAACAAATCAGGGGTGGTTATGGAAGTCTTCCTGGCTTCCTTCCAAGTGCTAAACATAGAGCTGAAATAGTGTTTCATCCAGAGAAAGCCGAGAAGGCTGGTGCTGCAAAGGATATTTGCAAGCTTTGTGGCAGGATTTATATTCCAGTGGCCAGTGACACAATACCCCTTTGCTGGCTGGTGCATCCTGAGTGAGATTTGTTGCTTTATCTTCTTCAGCATCTCTGGAGTGAAGGTATGCTGAGAGGTGGTGTCTTTGTAGCCCCTTCTGGAATCAAGTTGTTGCAGGGGATCCTGAGCCTGCAGTTTTTCTCCTGCTTCCCTGCAGTTTTTCTCCTGGTGTCCGGTTGACTAGGCGAGGATACCTTCCATATTGCTGAGATAGAATCCCTGAGGTGGGAGACCATATTTGCTCTCTGTTCCTCTGAACTGGAAGTGTCCAAGCACTAATAGACCCCTTAAGCCTTCTCATGCTGCCCCTTGAACAAAAAAGGAATTTTTCATTGCACACTTTTGCCTTAAGGTTAGAGAGACCTGTATTTATGACATTTAGGAGCTCCAAAGGTCACTTCTGGGTAGTTTCATAAATAAAGCACACATTTTGGAGATAATACCGGTAACAAACTTCTGGCCATTCTTTCATATTATTTTGCATTTTCAGCTCATTCTATACACTCATAAGGATTGAGCACTTTTAACTAAAACTGAAGTTTATAGGCTGTGTGGACTCATCACTGTTCTCTCTCCTTGTAACTAAATACTGTGCACCATGGACTGGCTGTCAGGACTCCTTTTGGTTTATAGTCTCTGCTGAGCTGTGTCTACCTTTTCCCTTGTGAGCAGGAATGCCAGAGGCATTTTTCTGTTCAGAGATGCCCAGGGCACATTACACACCTTTGTTTCAAAAAAGCCCAGCTTTTAACGAAGCAGATGCATTGGGCAGGTGAGGCTCTGAGTAACTGGATGTTTGACAATGAAGTCCTGGTGCCTCTTTCACGGAAAATTTCAAGTCCCCTGGTGCAGAGCAGAAACAAAAAAAAAATTTCTTCTCTTGGGAGTGACAGCCCTTGAGATTTATGAGGAATGTAAGACTATTTAATTAAAATTGCCAAATAGACTTCAGCAGCACCAGCACTTCACAGCGGTTCAGCCTGCTGGTTGCCTGGGATTTAGAGTATCCTTGGAAGATCTTTAGAGCATCCCTAGAAGTTCTTGAGAACTGTTCTTAGTCTTACTTTTAAGAAACTCCATACTTTTCCTGAATTAAAAGAAGACTGCAGCTGTAGGGTTAATAAAATGATAGTAGGCAATGCCTGTAAACACCGCTGTTAAGACAGAGCTGAGGTGTTTGAGCAAGGAACTTCCATGGTCACAGCACCTGCAGGCTGCCACAATTCTGAGGCAAATGGGATCTTGGCACAGCCATGCACTCAGCAGGCGGTTTCCAGCATATCGTTCTCAAAACAAGGGGAAAATCTGGACCCCAGAGTCGAAAAGAGCCTGACAATCGTTAGTACTGCAAAGAACAAAGATGTGAGTGCCATTCAGCGGAGAGCCTGATCTCTTCCCCAGAGGAGAAAAAGAAATTGCCCACAGTGTGCTGGCTGGCTCCAGGAGAGTCAGAGTGCAATTTCCTCTGTTGTTTTATTATCAGTCACTTCTGTGCCAAGTCTGCCATTAACAGTTTCTGCTTGTAGAGTTTCCTCTCGGCTCTCAGAGCTGCTATAAGGTCTTAGCACTTGGGCCTCTCTGTGAATTGGCTCTGGAGGTTTGTCTGAGGCCATGGCTTGTGCCAGGAGCACTGCACACGCTCACCATGACAGGAACAAAATTACAAACCTGTCTGATTTCCCCAAAGTCTACCTATTGTTTGTGCATGAGGAGGATAAGTATAATTGCTTTAATTTAAGGTCTCACAAGGGAAATGGGATTTTTTTTTTGTAATACAGAGCAACTCAGACATGAAAGCTTTCCAGGCAGTTGGTCTCCATTTAAATTCAGAATACTGAAGGGGATGTGCCCTCAGTTACTCTATTACCAATTTCAGACAGTGTTTAAATGTTTAGCTGCATATTAATTTTAAGTAATAAAAAAGGAGATTCATATTGGGGGTCACATCCAAATATTCCTTTCAAGTCAACGGTGAGAATTCCTACAGGACTCCTTGCATTTTGGAGTACAGCTCTTGAAGAACCAGATTTTCATGAGACCTTCTCTCTTGAGACCAAAACTTTGATATAGGTTTGAGAGTGCACTGCGTTGCTTACATGTGTAAGTGCAAAAGATGGTAACAGAATCCCTCAAATGTTGCTTTCTTAGTTGTGGCAGCAGAATCTTCAAAAAAACATAGCACGCAAAACCAATCAATGTCCAAGTGTGCTCCATTTCACCTCCTTCTTTTATGAATTACAATGACAATACTGATCTGACCAATTTGCTATCCGATGAGTTGACTTGAGATGTAAGTAAACAATATGTACTGATTGAATAAATATCAGTATAAATACTGATAAATAAAAAAATAAATTCTTCCCCAAATAAGAAATGTACAATTTCATAGGAGCAGTTCAAAATACATTCCAGCCCTTTAAGACAGTGGAGTTCCTTCTGTTTACTTTGGACATTAGGGGCTTGGGCTACTACCTACCAAAATGAATCTTCTCTCGCATTCATGCACATCTAAAATGCATGGTCAGTGATAGAACTGAGCTTTTGCAACTTGTAATGAAATCTGGGTGGTGTACTGTGTGTTCTGGGGGTTGTCACCTGTGGTGTCCAGGGATTTTACAAGAATGTAAATAGAGTTCCCTAAAAACCTAGGAAATAGAATTCAAAAGATCTGGATCCAGAAGTCAACTAACAGATAGACAGAGACATACTGGGTTAATTAAGTCTTACAAATTTGAGACCATCATATAATTTCTTGCAACTTAAAATTTTGGAAGGGCTGGAGCTGAATTTCAGTGTTGGAGTGTGTGTGAGAGAGATGCACACATGCAAAGCTCTGCCATGCCCCATTTGTTTCTGTTGTGGGTAAGCAAGAACATTGGGTTTAATGAGGCTCAGTTTAACCTCCAGCTGTGAAATACAGGATTAGTCATATCCTGTGCTTAACCAGCTTTGTAATAATTTCACTGGATTCTACTATTTTTCTCTGTATGAGGACAGGGCCAGGGAAAAAGCTCTTAATTGCAGTTAAATCAGGCTACGAAGAAGCAGCTTTTTGTGTCTTTGAAACATGTGGAGAGGTTCAAAGTACACAGAGTCTCAGTGTTCGGTCCATCTGAGAAGTGCTGAAAAATGTCTTGAGGGGAAACTAAGCAATAACTGCAGAGGCTTAAAAACAGATTTCTGCAATGAGTAAAATGCCAAATTCAAGCTCAGATCAAGAAAAAATCTGAGTCTGATATCATAAAACAACTTGGGCAAGAATGGGAAGGATGTTAATAATTCATTGCTTTGGAAAAAACCCTCTTTACTCAAAACTGTAAGTTTATGACAAGATTTTCAGTTTTGCTTTGTTTTTCATGAAGCCAAAAATGCAAATCTAAATCTTTATAAGACACTTTTAAAGAATATTCAGATTATCTCACAAAAATTGAGACTGTCTATAATTGATTCTCCCTGTCTGTTTGAGTCCTGGTTCAGCAGAGAGCTTGGAACATCTGAGTGGTCCTCCAGAGGAGAGGGACTTGGCTGCCCAGCAGCGCCCTCAGTCAGCTGGTGCCCAGCGCGAGCTAAATCCTGCAAGGGACCTTTGCTGATTTATCAGGAGATGTTTCAAGTCTTTATTTTTCTCATTCCCAACAAGTCTTGTTATTTGGGATGTGGGGAGTGCCTTGAGGGCAGCCCAGCAGTGTTGCTGTGGCTGAGATTTTGGGAGGAGGTGCAGTGGTTCCCTTTGGCCTCCTTGCCTGCAGTGCAGTTGACAGGAGAAAATGAAACGTGGCTCCAGGGGATGGTCCAGACCTGTGCTTGGTACTACATCCATATCTACAACTACTTGCCTGAGGAAACCAGGGCAGCATTCCTTAACTTCTCCGCTGGCACTCCTAGTAAAGGCACTGATGGTGGTTCTAATGAGCCACAATGGGCTCCACTAGTCTGTGGCTCTGAAGCTCGTGGCATGCAAGCCACAGACCAGACTTGGGCTACACCAAATGCCAGTGGCTGTAGCTCCATTTGGCTTTGTTAACTATTGAGGTGCACTTCTATTTGGGTTATAGGCTGTGACACTTGAATCTCTCAGCTGTGCCAGCTCATATTTCCTCTTGAGCAAAGCCTGCCAGTTGTGTGATTATAATTATATACTGCAATTTGGTTTGAACTGATTATCTGAGTCTCCTGTGAGTTATGGGCTTGATCTTTCTCTGCAGATCTAAAACAAGAGGACAAAAATACAGACATTCTTGAATATTACCAGTGTTCTAAAGTTCCCTGCCTCAGTCGCTACAGAGAATGGAGAGATTTGAAACTTGCACTGCTTTTATTCCCTGTACCCCACTGAGATACTAATAAAAGTCTTTTTCCAAGAGTGATTTTACGTGGTAAAATCTGCTAAGCCTCTTACTGACTGTCTCCTGCCTTTCCCAAAGTTGTTAGCTCCCCCATCAACAGAGAATTACAGCTGTCACCAGTGCAACCAGGTGAAACCTGGTTGCCCCTGCAGCTTCTCTGAACACAGATCATGATGTGAGGGGGAAGTCAGAGCATAGGCAGAAGTGGGGATTCTCATCCCTGTGTTACGTTTGTGAATGGCCAAGATCCAGCCATGGCACCATGCCCAAATGCATTTCCAATTCCACATGAACTACTAAAAATGGATTTACTGATGGAACTGGCTGAGGCTGTGGTGTGATCTCCTGGCTGAATACTGAAGAGGGAATCAGGAGAATAGGTGTCTTGACAGACTGTTATCCTCTAAAGGCTTTGTCACCAGTTCAGGAGCGATCCCCAGATGTGCTGCATGTGCAACAGGGATATGAACCAGTGTAAAGGAATTTAATCTCTCCTGTTCCAAAAAGCTCATATTATTGCGTGACATGGAAGATGCTAAATAGTTTTAATCTCATCCCTTCTTTTTTTTCCTTATTTGCAGAGTTCTTTCAAAATCAAATACGTTGATTTTTTTTATTGCACTCTCATGTGTATAATTTCCAACTTGCCTGATAAATGCTGTTGAAGCTAATGGAACTCTTCACATATACTTAAAGTCAGATATGTGCTTTGCTGAGCTTATTTTTGCTTTAATATGTCTTGTAGTGATAACTGCAATTACTGAACCTTAATGCAATTATTTGCTAGCTTCACAGAGTGAAATTGCCCATCCCTCAGATTCCTGGTGCATGAGACACTAAAACATGGATTAATGAGATAAGGGGGAAATGTTTGTGCAAGGTCATGTGGTAGGGGATGTTCTCTGGGGCACACGGCTGCCTGACAGGGCCACTCACTTGTGGTGCTGAGGTCATGAGAAACAGGGGCCACTGCCCTGATGCCCGTGTGAGACCTGTGCAAGGCAGGTGCTTTGCACCACCTCCTGCACGTTATTTGAGATGTGTTTCTTCTTTGCTTTAGCTCAGCAAAATATCACTGCTCTGCTGTGATACCTAAGGCTAACTTGGGCCAGGTCGTTCTTACAGAGCTGTGTGCTCTGATAGTGCCATTGACCTCTGCAGGTGAGGTAAAATGCCTGTAGCTGTGAAGAACAGTAAGGTGATCAAGCTTTATCAACTGTTTGGGGGGGTCACCACCATGCTCTGTATCTGGATAGTAAGATGTTAATATTTGTGCAGATAATAATGGGTTCTGCAAGGATTGAGTCATGAATATGGGAGAAGGTGTTGAAGTTCAAATCATAATATTATCCTGTCAAGTGCTGCATATAAGACCATTTGGTCATCTGTGGTAAAGATACAGTTTTTTTCAAGATGATAAAATAACTTTTTTTCTGTTAAGTTTCCACCTGTATAAGGTTCTTCTGTTCCCTTCTAGCTGGCTGAGTGCCACAGCTTGCCGTGAAATTTTAGTAAGGCAGAGAGAGCTAATGCATCCATAGCAGCTTCTTGGATCTGGGGCCTGCCTTTTAATACTGCTGCTGGTTGTTTGGGGCTCTGATTAGGGGCTCTGATTGATTCTTTCACTTGCTAATGTTGGTGATTTCCATTTTTTAATCATCTGAATGTATTAAATATGCCCCTAATTTATTTTTATTTCCCTCCTGTACTTGTGCAAAATACATTGGTTAGTAATATCTGTGTTTTGTCCAAGTTCAAATCAATGCCATTTGCCTACGTGAAGAGAAGTGGGCACTTTCAGCTAAATTGCTACAAAATAACAGGAAAAGATTTTGATCTAAACCTTCCATTTAATTACTCAGTTGCAAACAATGGGTTGTTGAGTGTCAAAATTGAGGCAGTTTCAATTACTGGAACAATTATGGTTTAGAGGATTGTTGCTGGTAGGCTTAAGGATTTGTATTACAGTGACAGGCAAGTAATCCAGGTAATGGGCAGTGCAAGAGTCCATAAAGATGAAGGCAGCCTGACATAGTGGGCTGAAATAAAATCTTCTGCTTTTTTTTTATCTCTTCACAAATGTATGTAATCAAAAGCCAAGGTCTTGATAGAGTTTTCCATCTAACGTCCAAGATTTATGGGGTGAAATGATAATCTGAAGTAAGAACGAATTTTTTTTTTAATATACACTTTTTTTTTTACCATATAGAGAATTACCCAAATCATGAGCCCAAATCCTTATGGTCTTGTATGGTCAGGCTGTGATGCCCTTGTCCTACTGCTAAGGACCACATTTATTCTGATGTTTAACTGATAGCTGAAGGAAATCCTGTGCTTTGTGAAAGAGGAGGTAGCCACTAAAAAATGGAAATTGCTTGTCTGTCAGAGGGCTGGGTGATGGTGTGGCATAATAATTTGTCCAAAGAAAATCTTCTGAACTGGTGTCAATAAGGGTATATTCTCTTGTCAATACTGAGTTCCTTGCAGTGTTCCTTTCCATCTAGTTGCATTTCATGCTGTTACATAATTTCTTCTAAAGTTATGTTGAAAGCAGATACGATATGAATACATTTAAGCGGTGCAGTGTGTAATCTGCTGTCTCTCGAGCTTAGTGCAAGTGGGTCTGCGTTGTAGGAAAATGAAGCTGATTATTATAAACCCTCGGAAATGACAGCCCTTTGGGAAGTCTGCTGTCGGTGACTCGTGTATGCTTGATTCTCTGTGTTCTGGACACGTTCTGCCATCCCTTTATAAAGGGACTCCCCAGAGATAAACAAAAAGGGGCTTTCTAGGACTCCTCTCCTTCAAACTGGTGCTTTGTTGTGTGTTTTTTAAAATGACTGATGGACCAGGAGAGAAAGCTCTCACAATGCAGGAGGTTAGAAATGAGTTACAAAGGGGTGAGGAGAGCAGTCCCCAGGTGACTCCAGGCCTGTCCCTCCTGGCTCCTGCCGTGCAGCAGGAGGATGTGGGTCTCTAGCAGCTCTTTATCCCATCTACCAAGGCTCCACGGGTGCCTTGGATACGCTCAGGCACAGGATGCCCATGTTTAGACACCCAGATTGCTCCCAAATGACCCCACAGCCCATGGGGAGAAGGGAAGCTGTGACCCTTTGTGAAGGCTTTAATATTTCCACAGGGCACAGGGTCAAACTGATCATTTATGATAAAATACTTTTTTTAACCTCTTTTCAGCCTTCATCTGTTACAACTTATGTGAAAGGAGAAAAAAGTGTTTTCAATTAAAGGCTACTTATGTAACAACCCTGTTTTGAATGCTAATTCATGAATTACTGGGAGCTGACAGTGCTGCTTTTTAATTTTCCACGGTCACTTCAGCACATAATTCTAATTGAAATCGTTTTTTGCTAAACTCTTTCATAAATGCTGAGAACTTTCTGTCAAGTAAATTTCTGTCTTTCTGTATTTAATTTATGTTAAGAACAGTCCATTTTGTTGCATCAAAGTGTTTCAGAATTAAATATTTGTCTTCTTTTTTCTCTCTTCTAGCAGAAGTACCACTGAAGGGTAGCAGAAAAGATAATTTGTCTAACTTGTCTCTAAGTTTTCAACACTTTATCTTCACAGTTGGTCCAACATTGCTACAGCACTGATCTGACTTTACTGGACAGAAACGGAAAGGAAAATAAATGTTTCTTCGTAGTACTTTGACCTTAAAATACCACAAACACCATCCATCTTCTTGTATTATTTGTATTTTTTTTCAATTGAATCACTCAGCACAGCGGGTCAAAAAGTCAGAGGCCACCATTTCTTCTCTTTGCTAGCAGTTTGGAAAGCTTTGATAGGAGCAAGTGTTTGCTGTTTTTTCATTGTTTTGTTTTGTCTTGTTTTCCTTAAATGTAATTTTAATTTTTGGTAAGCACCAAGACTTTAATTTCTATCTCAAGGGTTTAAAATTATACATTATTTTTTATGGAAAATACCACTTTCCACCCATCAAATTGCTTCTGTAATCAAATTGCTTCTGTTTTCTATACAGAAAAAAGTTGGGTTTGCAGTCCATTTTTACTAAAAAACTTGATTTGTTTGCCCTGTTCTTGTCTCATTGGTAGGAGTAGGCCAAACTCCCCTCCCGGGCGGGAGGGGCATGTCTGTGTCTGTTTGCTGCATAACAGGCTGACAAAGGTCCTGGGCTTTGGGCCAAGAACGATATCTTCTGGGCTCACTCCTGGGTTCTGCCTAGCTGAAAAATTTATCAATAAACGTTATGTTGCTATTTCCCAGTATTGAAGAGTGATTGTGTGGGAATGCCTGCTGTGGGGTGTCAGTGCTGGCAGTGGGACACAGGTCTGTGCTGCGGGCGAGGGCGTTGGCTCTGCAGGCTTGGCCCCATGCTCATCCGCTGGAAGGCCAGGCAGTGCCATGGAGAGAGGTGCTGAGTTAGACCAAGGGCAGGTCTTGCACTTTTGTGCGGCTGTGAAAGTCAGGACATGCTTTTTTTTTTTTTTTTNGATGAAACTAGGGTTTGAAAAAAATTCACAGTAAGAGAGCAAGAGCCACTGTGGAGTAGTCATTGGCCAGTTGTTGGTGTTTGCTGGGGGCAAACGTGGGAGTCTCCTGAGATCTCACTTGGTCTCCTTTGCTGTGTCCCTCCTTCTGTCTCTGCTCCTCAGCTTAGGAAACATTTCCAATACAAATTTAATGGAGACTGCATGCTCCCACTGAGTTTTAGTTCAGATGAAAATGATTTTGCTGATAAATTCCTTGAAACTCCAGAAATGTGAAGTGATTTTACCTGAAGGATAATTTATTATAGCTATGTTGCCCATTAGGTGAGATAATCTCCAGCAATGATGATGAACAGAGATGATCAGGGATTCTACTTTTAAAATGTCTTTCTAACTAGAAAAGCAATTTGGGATCCACTTACATCTCAGTAATGAAAATTGGGTAAGGTAATAAGAGATTTCATTTTGTGAGTGAATTGACAATGCAAATATCAGGATTTTTAATTTAGGTTTAAGTGGAGTAATGGCTACTCATTCTGATGCATCATTAGTCATATTGCTTTTTAATGAGGGATTCACTTTCTTTCCCTGGTTAGCTCTAACACTGATAGCAAAGCCCAAGAAATGTGCAAATGTTTAGGGAGGTCTGTTGAATATGTGTCACTGCACCATTTTAATTTTAAAAAGGAAGGAAGAACAGTTTTCTTTCTATGGTGAAAAAACACACATTTGCTTTTAGTGCAAGGAAGATAAATAGTGCAGAGCTGTGATTGGTAGCCTGTGTAAAAAAACCCCAAGCAATTAGAGTAAGATACATTTCCAAATAATATCTACAAGATATAGAAGGAAAATTGCACTGAGTGGAGTGCTCATGAAAGGGGCTGGCTTTATGACAGACAGTGGGAGGAAAAAGTTTACTCTGCCTATCTCTGACAGGGATAACTATAAATAATGGCAGGTGAAGACTCTTTTTGCCCTAGCAAACCCACTCTCTGCTCCAAACACCTCGTTCCTCTTCTGTATAGATCTCTGCTCAGCATTTTTATTTCTTAGATGTCTTTTCTTTTTCTTGTCCTATTTTTTTTCTCTTTTTCCTTTCTGTTCTTTAATTAAGAGCTTGTTTTGATGTTCATTGAACTCAGTGGGAATCTTTCCATCAAATTGAATGCATTAGGTCAGATTCATAATCAGCAGTCACTGAAACAATCTAACAATGGTTTTGTCACACACTACTGCAGTCTTAAATGTGATTTGCTTTAAATAAGCAGTAGAACTAATCCATTATAAACACTTGTTACAGCACAGTTTTGACTGTATCTGTGTATTTACCAACACAATTTCAACCAATTTAAGCCAAATTGAAATTAATGCAGACTTTTGCTCCAGGCAGGAGCATAGGGCAGTTAATTAAATCAATTTAAACTGCATGTTTTTAGTGACAGCAGTGTGATACTGGGTGTTGTCTGGACTTGGGTTTGGTTGTCTTCCTTCCTTAGGTGGGCAAAGCATTTTGACTTTCTGTGAGGACAAGCTGTAATGTAATGAAGCAAATGGGGAGTCCAATGTAGACCAACCCATTCAGATTTGGGGGCAAGACAGCAAGTTTCTGGGAGGCAAACAAACGTCCACCAAATCTCTCTTTCTCAGGCCTGTTTCTAGGCTTCTGGTATCCCACAGTCGTGTGGAATATTGCAGGTCTCAGTGTGGTTTGCAAAAGTCTGAGTAATCCACAGCCTCTAAACTGCTGACACATACCCTGGTGGAGCAGAGACTTCAAGGAGATCTGCAACCTCTGGGGTCTCCAGCACAGAGATACGACCTCACGGTTTGGCTCTGCTGTTTTATTCTGCTTTTCCCTTGGCCATGCGAGTGCCCCTCATCACAGATGTCAGGGAAGAGTGCCTGAGCTCCTGAGCTGAGCCTAAGGGAGTGATTGGCAGAGTGACAGGACCCCTCCAGGAGGTTGCTGCATCCCCACACACACACAAGAGTGGAGAAGAGTTTGCACACAGCAGGGCAGTGGAAGCATAACCAGCCAAGGTGAAATGCTTTCAGGATAACCACCGAGAGACGTCACATGCCTGGGACACTGCCAGTAAACTAAGAATCCTCTCATCATCTTCCTCTGTGACCTGCTAACCTTTCTTTGAAATGATATACCTCCCAGGAGTAGTGGTGGAAACTCAGTTTTGCAGCAGTCACTTTTCAGCTTCAGAAGGAGTTATCTCCTTCAGATCTCTTTCTCTCTGACTCTGTGTTGTGAAATGAGAAAGAAATATAGGCCACATCTTCTCTCTTCGTAAATTCAGGGGAATCCCGGACATCTGGTATGCTGAACCCATTCTGTATCACTTGGATCCATGTGAGACACAACAGTTTCCAGCAGATTGGGTCATACAGGACCAGCATCCATTTCTCATGATGGCTTTCTTGAGAACTGCCCTTCTCTTCATAGCTTATAAAATGAAAGTTGATAGGGTGAGGACTCCAGAATGGTTGTGAAAGCACTGGGTCACTATAGAAGTTTTAACCTAAGAACACAATATTTTGAAATAAAACCAAAGCTCAATGTCAACTAAAGCAGGCCATGTAACTACAAGAAAATGGTTCTGACACTGATAGAAAATGATGTATTCACTCAGAGTGCACCAATTCTTCTCTTTGAGCAGGAAATGGAAATGAACTTTCAATATTTCCAGAGATCTGTGCACGGCAACAGTACCCAAAGTCTCCGTTATGTTCAGGCCTTTGGGTTACTGTGGGGTTTTATATACAATTGAGCTGATTTATGAGATTTCCTGTTAAATTTTATTGCTCCAATGACTTTCCTTTGGTTCTTTTGAAGTAGAAAACATCATTTCTGTAGCAAATGCAAGTCAAAAGTCTTAATGGAGCATAAAAATCTGAAAGGTCATGATTTTTTAGCTTTAAAATAGAGGACAGCGCACTGCTTGATACTCTTAAAAATATGAAAAGTTAATGAGGACATTTATTGGTGATAAAGATAGAATCTTCTCCCAGACGTTTGATTTTGGCTGCTTGTGTATTGGCTTTTTGTGGGTGCACTTTTATAAATGAAAAACACTTCTCATTCTTCACATTTCAAGATCACAGAGAGCTAATAACACAAGGCAGAAACTTTGTCCCAGGGAGATTATTCAGTGCTCCTAACAGCTAGTGCTGCTTCTCCCTCTGAGTGCAGACTATTGGTTGCATTTATCTGGTTTCTAGGGTTATATAAACTACCTTCACTTGTTTAACTATGTTTAAGACCTGTGGGTGCAAGCAAATTTGTAACCAAATAAGAAACTGTTCCTGTCTACACTCGTTTTGCAAGCTTAGGTGAATCATAGTAGCACTGCTTACAGACCCTCAATCTAGAAAATGTCTCCTGTTGTGGGTTTTTTGGTGTTGGGTTTTTTTTTTTTTTGGTTGGTTTGTTTGTTTTGGGTTTGTGGGTTTTTTGCTAATTTTGATTTAATCTGAAGTCTTAAAAATATTTTTTTTATGTGCATCTTCTCAAATGTTTTTATTGAGCATGTAGGAATTCAGGTAAAACAAAAATGCCTTCCTGCTGTATCTCTTAATGTAGCAGACCCTGAACAGTTCACCTCCAGCTGCTTGCAGGTGTTTTCTCTAGGACTGGACATGGAAAAAGCATTTTATTACAATGTTCACTGTCACTGTTGGTGCAGGGAAAAGTAATGAGAACAAGTCAGGGCACAGATGTGGTCATGGGAAAAGCCTGGACAGCAGGAGGGGCACAGCTTTCTTTCTCCTCGTTGATATAGACTGTCCTGTTTTCTGTTGTCTTTGCAGCAGTCCAGCACGGGGGACCTGAGGACTCTGAGGAAAGGATTGTCCCCGTACCACTCGGAGTCACAGCTCTCGTTGCTGCCGCAGTACCAAGACGCCCTGCAAAACGTAAGAGATGTTTCCTTACGTGGGCAGACAGAGCCATGGGTTTCCCTGGAAGTGGGCATGGCTGGAGGGGGCAGGCGAAGATAACAGGGGAGCTCTCCCAAGTGATTGTTCACCCTGAAACTGGTGTTGCAAACGTGCAGCTAAAACCTGCAGCTGTTGGGAGGGTGGGCAGCCCCTGGAACATTGATCTCTACCTGAATTTAGTTCATCAACTTCCCAGTGTGGGTTTTCAGTCAACTGACAGTTACTGTTGTGCATCTTTTAAAGCTAGGGTGAGTCTTGTTACACCTGCAGCTTCATCTTGGTAAATGCCCTGTGCCTACAGGAAAAAAGCTCGTTGTGGATGAAGCTTGCCAGATGTCTGGCAGTGCATGGGCAGGGTTGTTTAGTGAGTGAGTTCTTAGGTTCTTCTGGATCACAAATGAGGTTTGCATTTCCTAAGATTTGCCTGCATTGCTTCTCAAACAACAGAACAATCTTGACTAAAGCCTCTTGCAAAAGATGGAGACTGTGCTGCTGTGCCAGGGCTCCTCCTGCACCCATGTGCCAGGCATGGCTGAGGATCCTGAGCCCTGCCAGGTGATTGCCTTCCAGATGTTTCCCTCACTTCTTGGGCCTCTACATTTGCTTGGTGACATTGTTTTCCAGCTTACAGGAAGAGTGTAGAAGCAGTCAGAGTCCTGCTAGGAGTGGGCTGCGAATGCTATGAATGTGAGCAAAATCCTGATGGCAGCACAGCTGGAGAACCTCCCTGCTCCATGTCCAGGACACTGGTCAGCAGAGCTGCAGGTCCTGTGGGACCAGTCATACGTTGGCTGCTTGACTGGGAAAAAGTCATTCTGTAGATTTAGTGTATCTCTTACAGTTGTAAAGAAGGGCACAATAATACTTTAATACTGATTTAATAAAGTTTGCATAAATAAACCCTAAGTATGGAAGCAGATCCCCTTTCTATCCCTGCTGAATGGCAGGATGGATGGAAATGCTTCAAGCAGAAAAAAAGGGAGATAAAAGTGTCCAAGTGAGTATTCACTTTTCTAACTTTGTGCCCCATGTATAAAGACAGGAGACTTTATAGGGAGTGCAGAGAGACTAGAACCTAGAGATGTTTGTCTGGCTGTGCCAGCCTTACAGTTTTGGAGATTTTGCTTTGCTTCCCTGGTGCTTAGGCTTTTGATCCCCAGCTTTGTTCCAGGTGGGCGATGCTCAGTCAGTCTGTGCTGGTTGCCCCAAGGAGTGCTGCTATTCATGATTTTACGTTTATCTTGTCAGTCAGGCTGGGATACATCCAGCAGCTCTCTGCAGAGGAGCTGTGCTGGGATGGGAGCTGGCAGGAGGGTTTTCGGCTTGAGCATTGGCCCCTGCAGCTCACTGGCGCTGTGTGAGGGCTGGCGGCAGATGGTCCTGCCTGCTGGAGCCCTTCCTGCCTACTTGTCCCTATTTTCTCTCCTTCCTCAAGGAAGAGATGGCACCTGGCATTTATGGAGAGGCCTGGGTGCTGTGTGACATTCACTTTCATCTGTCACCCTAGCTGTGTTCTACCTTCTTTGCAGGAAGTTGATAGAGAAAAAACAAAAACAGCTTTGGATCCAAATCCACATTGTCTCAGATACTGACGTAGCCATTTATTTACTTACTCCTGCCAAGATCCCTTTGGTTTGTGGGTTGACATGGTACACTGTTTTTGTGACAAAGGATAATGAGCATAATGAGGATAATTCATGCAAATATCTTTGAATGTCTTGAGCATGCCCAGAAGTGGACATTTAGATGTACCTGGGTTTCTCTGTGGCTTCTTTTTATAGACAGCAGGCATGAGTTTGTGAGAAATCATTCCTCTTTGTGCCAGCACAAGCTTCATGCGGGTGAGTGGTGGACAATTGGTGTCATCTTCAAAGCTGTCACATCCATTCAGGGTTTCCTCATCAGCACTGCCCGTGCAGCTCTTTGGGGAAGTCCCTCAGCACATCCCTCGCTGTCACACAGGTTACAAGCAGGCATTGCTGCAGCTCTCCAGGGCGCTGAGGTACCCCAGTTAATGACACAGCTGGGTGTTTCTAATGTCCTGGATCAGGGACACCAGAGCACACTCAAGATGCAGAAGCAAAAGACACTCACAGTTGCAGTCTGTGCATTGTGCATCATGCACGCGGGGAATTATAGATTTGATCTGTAGTCTGCGTTGGTTGCCAAATATCCAGGAACAGCAGTGCTGGGGGTTAGTCTGGCCTACAAGACCCTGGCCTTTGCAAGGGAGGGTGTGATATGTATGTTAGCTTGAACTGATAACAGAGTGGTCAATCTCCCCAGCTCTGGGAACTGCCACCCAGAGTCATTTCATGGTGTACCCGAGGCTCCCATTGGGAGGTGAGGGTGATTTCCTCTGGCTCGGACACATGAGAGGAGGCAGCAGCAAGCTCCTAGTGGGACCTGCCATTTCCCTGGGATGAGACTAAGCTGCATAGGCTGGCTCCATTTTTCCCATTGCCAGCAGCCTCCTGAGCTGCTCAGTCTCATGTAAGTTGATGTCCCAGGCACGAGAGCTGTCTTTGAGGTACCTGTAAGCTGTGCACTGCTGAGGACTCTGCTGCCTGCCTGGCATCTGGGTGTCATGGTTTAACTGCAGCCAGCAACTAAACCCCACACAGCTGCTTGCTCACTCCCCCTACATCCAGGGGGACATCCAAGACTCCTGCAACACAGCTGACGATGAATGGAGGGGCTGAGGCATGGCCCAGAGCTTGCACCTCTCTCTTTTCTTTGGCCTCTTCATGGGTGCTCTGGCTGCCATGTGGACACATGTTCCCTGCAGGCCTTCATGTACCTGCCTGCTGCCCTGTGGCTGTGCCACAGGCCCATCTCAGTGCCCAGGCATGAGAAGGTGGCCTGAGGGCTGGTTATGTTCCTATGGCTGAAGGTACATCACCTCGAGAAGCTCATAAACTGGCTGCCTGGAGGAACCATTTATCCACGTTGGCAAAGAACACCATTAAACATGGACCAGCTTGTTACTAGCAGTCAGAGCTAGCCTGGCTGGCTTAGACTTAAAATCTGCTAGCAGTGTTCATGTGATTTAGAATGGGAAACCTGCCTTTGGTGGGAGTAACTTCAGAGATTTCTAATGGAAATACTAAGGCTAGTGTGGATGGAGTGTGGGTGGAAAAGCGTGTGTGAAAACACCAGCAGGAATTCTAGAGGAAGGGATGCTTCGGCCTGTGCTGATGGCCAAAGACGTGACTGGCAGCAAACAAATGGGTAAACACCACAGGATGTGTGGTTTGTGTCAGGACTGGGAGGTCTGTGCTGTGATAAGGCCACAGCACAGATGGCTCATCAGCAGAGGACTTGTTCCCTGATAACGGGAGCAATGTCACACCATGATTTTTCTTCCTGTGGTTCCAAGAGGAAGGATTAGATAAGGTGACCAAAATGATGGAAAGGAGGCAACAGGCAGCAGCTTTCCTAGAGGTTTTTGGAGGGTGAGTAAGCAAGATGCTGAGATAAAGATCAGCCTGTAATAACCACTGGCTCCTAAGGCATGTGAAAAATGTGTCCCAGAACCCAGTTCTTTGCTGTCAGTGAGGAGGGATGCCAGAGCTGTCATTAGAATGTGTTAGTGGGTGTCCCTTGTCCTCTGTGGCACACACAGTGACCCTGACCACCTTTTGGTGAACGTGTATGTGTTTGTAGGTGTATGGGTGAGAGTGACATGTTAGGCTAAAATAATCATCACCTTCCCTTTCCTTAAGTTTTTGTACCGAGTTTGTAGCATTCCCTTGCTGAGGAGCAGGAGCTCCTAGAGGTTCTCCATCTGGGTGCAGGAGGGTGTGTCTGCTGGTGCTGTGGGTGCTGACTGGAGAAAGGGATCTGTGCTCATCCGGGCTCTGGAACTGGGAATCCGTGGGGAAAGTACCTGCAGATACACTCTGTGAGAGCTGAGACAAGCTCTCACTTTTTGAGAAGACAATGCTGATGGTGCCAATACCCAGCTTTTATATATGCCCCTGAGGACTACAATAAGTATCTCCAGATAAAAGTGAGATTTCTGTTAGTGTTCAAAGCTACTTCTCTCAGGAGTCTGTATAGCTACAGACCAGGCTGGGGAGACACAATTTCTTTTTCCCCTCTAAATCTATTCCAAAACCAACAAGGTCCATAGGAAAATGCAAAGAAGTAGTAGTGTGGTTATTTAGTGGAGAGCACTCAACTTAGAGGGCTGCTGAGTCTCTGGCTTCCTGGCACTGCCTCTGATTGTATTTCTCTCCAGTGTCCACTTCTTGCAGGATGCAAAGCCTGGGAGATACCTCTGGCTGACGGCTGCAGCACCAGCCCCTTCCCCTGATTCCCACCGTGCTGTCACAATGAGTCACGTTTTGTACCTCTGCCTTGCAGAGATACTCGGGGGAAGTGTATTTCGTTTTGCCAGATGGCACATGTGCTATTACAAAAACAAGCCCAAATGTTTGTGGTCTGTAGGTGTAAAGAGAAGCCATTAGATGGAGTGGGAAGGGATGATGAGTCCTTGGCTGAAGTGCTGGCTGTCTGCTGAGCCTGTGAGAGTGGTGGTGAGGAGAGGTGATGTGAGGGCACATAGTAGCTAAACCCCAGCCCCAGTGGCAGTCTTGTCTCTCCCTTTTGGCTGGAAAGACTGGTCTCTATCCTGTTCAGTACAAGGGCTAAGGCAGAAGAAAAGCGAGAAGGTAACTCGGTACCTCTCCCTCAGCTCCCTGCAGAAGAAGGACCAAGCTGGCCCCTGAACCACCCTGGTGTAGGCAAGGAGATGTAGCTGTGGCCCAAGCCTGGTCTTGGGTCTCACTGGGGAACCCAGAGCAAGTCTTGTAGTCCCTCTTGTAGTCCCTCCTCAGTCTGCATGGGAGTAAATCTATTCCTCTCAGGGAGAAGAGCTGGATCAGCTTCTTAAAGCCAACCTGACTTTTAAAACCAAGCTTGAAATGCAAAAGATCCCCACACTGTTCTCCTTATGGTGTCCTGAAGATGCACCCAGAGGAGTCAGGGGAACCCTCTGGGCATTGATGCCCCTGCAGAGTCATCTGGTGCACTGGGGACCTTAGCAGGGCCCCAAGGTGTCCCAGCACAGCACAGCAACCCCTCCACTGCCAGCAAGGAGCCCTCAGCCCCTCATAGTGCTGCATGAAGTCCCTGGGCAGGGGGATCCCTGGCTGCCTGGTGCCAGTGCCCAGATGCATCTTCAGCATCTCATTATGGCCTCTCAAATTGCCTTCAGCCCCTTGTGTTGCTCCAGAAGGCCATCCTGTGCAGTGCCCTGATGGTCCCCTGCCTTCTCCTGTCCTTGCACCCCATCCCCTGTAGCTGCCAGGTGAGCTGAGCGCAGCTGGTGTGTGTCAGAGAATGACTCTAGGCTGGTTTCTCACCTTCCCACATCAGTGATGGCCGTGGTGCCTTTTTAGGCAGGGGGAAGCAATGATTGAGAAAAGCATGAGCAGTGTGGCAGAAGGCAGCTTCTTCCCACTGGCTTCATCAATACCACCAGGATGTTATTGAGCAGACAAAAAGAGAAATTCAAGGCAGCTGATTTGCTGCTGCAGCTACAGTAGCTGTGGAAGAGAAAATAAAATGAAAGGTTTGTCGGGATTTATGGCCCGGAGAGTGCTATGATGAAGCTTCAGGATGTGTTACCAGCAGCTGAGAGCAAACCAATCCAGTTTTGAAGGCAGCTGCCCTTCATCTGCTGCTATTGCAGAGGCTCTGAGCAGTGGGTGGCTTTTTTCCCCATGGCAGCCAACCAGCACAAAGTTTGGCAATGACAAAGTTTGGGGATTTGATGAGCAAAAGAGGCACTGACAGGCCGTGCCCATAATCTGCCCTTACAGGTAACCACAGGAGTCAAGAAAAATTCATCTGCTTTGAGGGTCTGCTGCAGGTTCCCATGCTCATTTTTCATGTACCTTTGTGTGGGGCTGGCAATGGGCTGGGGGAGAGGCAGGGGCACAACAGAGCCTTGCTCTGCCACAGGACTGGAAGGGCAACCAGTCTGAAATGGAGACCTGAGGGGCGATACAGATGTGCACATGTATCCTCCTGTGCCTGCATGCATCCTCTACCCACTCAGAGGCTTTCACCTGCATCATCCCCAAATCAGATTTGCTTCAAAATCACGGAAGTCTTAAAAATGCCCACCGTTTCCTTCTGAAAACAAATGTGCTTGATGTTCCTTAATCAAAAGTAGTAGCACCTCTCAAAATCCTTACGCTGACAGTGCCCCTGTGAGTTGGTCAGAGTTAGTGCACTTGTCTGCTGGGACAGCGTGGGCTTGCTCTGTCCGGACAGACTTGTTCTGTTTGCTTGTGTCAGGTGGTTACGGGCTGAGACTGCTCTGAGATGTGTCGTGTTGGTAAGGGTGTCACAGTCCGAGGGGGCAGCTGAAGCTGTCGGTGGTGCTTTTTACCAGGGTGCAGCTGCCCAGCGCTGTTACCAGCCCATAGAGGGACCACTCCCCTCTCCCCCACCGCTGCCGGGGGAGGCTGACTCACCGGCTCTGCGTGCTCCAAGGAGTCTCCCGAGTCTGGAGCTGCGATCAGCTCAGTGCTGAGAAAAGACACCCTTCCTGTTTGTAATGACGTCCAGTTGCAAACAATGTCCTGACTTTGTTTTTCTGTTTGGGGCAGTCCCTGAAATCTTCCCTTCCCTTCGGTGCTCCAGCACAGCCCGTACAGCCAGTGCTGTGTCATGCCTGCCACGGAGAGGAGATATTCTTTTGTTGGATGTCTGTGATGTTTGCTGAGAAAGCAATGAAGCAGTTAAATTGTTTCTTTATTAATCAGAAAGTGCCATATAAGTCCTTTTTATTACTTAAGTAGACATCCATGTATACTGGGGACACCATGAAGATGCAGGAGGAGGTGGCTGAGACACACAGACGGGCTCTGTCTGGCTCCTATGTGGACCCAGCAGTTAATTCACGGATTTGAATGTTTACGTGACCAGCTGCTCTCTATGATTAAAGGCAGCAAATTAAGTAATGCCAAAGGAGATTATCATCTGCAGCAAAGTCCCTTGATTTGATAAAGAAGATGCTAATACAGAGTCCTGATGGTTCTGCACTCACTCCCTGTCAGTGGCCAGGACCTGTGCTGCCCTGGAGAGCTGTGCCTGTCTGAGGAATCTTCCACAGGTTCCTTCTCCTGTGCCTGGTGGCAGGGTGTCAAGCGCTCGCAGCTGTGGGGCAGCCCACTGTGTCTTTGGGAACGTAGGACTGTGCAGCCATTTAAGTGCCCAAGAAGGGAGCTGGTGGCTCGGTTTGAGTGGGATGCTGGCAGGCTTTGTGCACAGTAGGCATGGAGTGACAACAGCCAAGCACTGTCACTGCCCTGGATCGGATGGTGATGGATGCCAGGCAGACAGGACACATAAGGGTGCTCCCTGGCTCCGGAGAGGGTGTCCCATGCTCAGATATCGGAGGTCTGGCATCATCGGTATCATGGTGGCAAAAAGGCTGTGCTTCACATGATGTGCTTTGCAGAGGAGCCGGCTCTGGTCACTTCTTTGTGCCTCCAGGAAATCTTGTAGCCAGCAGGGAGCCCTGGGGCTGCTGCCAGAGTGCCACCAGGTAGCCCTGTCCCTGCGGGGCCATGAGAGCTCCCTCAGGAGCACCACACGCGGTGGCAACAGCAGAGCTGCCGTGGGCATGAGAAGATGCAGCAGGGAGGGAAGGGACTTGGAAGGAAGGGAGGGTGAAATGTCAGCCTGGAGTCGTGTCACGGTTCAGCGCTGCGCGGCCCCGGCGCTTTGTTTCAGCCATTAACCCCTCTGCAGCTGCAGGGCAGCGGAGCACGGGAAGTGTGGCCCGGGATGCAAAATGATGAGGGGACCCAGGGAATTTCTCAGGCTGGTGGTAACAGGAGATTTTTTTTGTTGTGTGATCACCCAGGAATGCCACTCGTCTCTGTGTGAAGGGAGAGTTCTCATTCTGAATGGACCACCAGTCCATGTGAGGCCAGTGCTTGCCCTCTGTGCTGACTGTGCTACTCTTCTGATGGGGACACCGTGCTTCAGGGTTTTGGTGCATTCCCTGCCTTCCCTTCTCCCGTGCCAGAGTGCCCCTGTGCTCTCAGTCCTTGGTTTTGCTGCTGGTTTTCCCCATCTGCTCCCAGCACTGCCTGGCTGGAGCTGCTCCAGGCACTTCCTTAAACTTTTAGCCACTAGTGCCATTCACAAAACCAAAATGTGCTGGGCCCCCTGTTCTGTGAGCACGCTGGGACTGGGGTGCCAGACACAGCACCTTTCCATGGTACTACAGAGCAGCTTTCCATGGTACTACCCAGCTCTGCCACCCGCTTTCCATGAGCTGTGGGCACGTTACTGCCTCCTGCTTGTCTCTTAACAGTTCCTAATTTGCAGAATGGCGTTGACACCTTTATTTATTTAATGCACCTGGATGGTGACAGGTGCTAAGGAAGGGTCCAAGCATAATTCAAACCTGGGTAAGCAGGCTGCAAACAAAACCACTGTGAGATAAATAGACGTGCCTGGGAATTTTATTGTGAGCTGTCTGACAGTGCCTGATGTAATGTAATTTTCTGTGTTCTGTCTCGACAATAAAAACTTCACAGTGTCTGATATGACTCCATTTAGCTTTAATGTTTTCTGAGGTATGCCATTAGAAAAGTGTGGCTTATTTAATCGGGTTTGAATTCTAAATGTCTGCTTGTTTTTTGGAATGGTAGACAAAAATTAATAGAAGGCAAGGGGAAGATGTGAGGTTCAGAAGCATTAATGTTTGCTCATGTTGGTCTGAAGCATCCTCAGTGCCTAGCCTGTGCCTGCTGGCTGAAGTAAAAACAGCATGATGTTCTCCTCTGGGTTTTGAAACTTAGTCTTTTGCAGTCTTTCTGCAGATCAGGAATAGCTCTCTTGGAGGTGAGGTAGTAAAGGGTGTCGTTAAAAGACAGAATATAATTGAGCAAAAAGAGATTGAAAACTGATGGAAGGACCAAGGTCTCATGTCTTTTCAGATCCCTGGAGGAATCAAGGAGAAATTGTTTATTGCAATTTCTTTGTTCTTTTTTTGAAATTTCTGATCCAAAACCTCTAAAAGAGCAGACACCTGTCGTCTCCAGTTAGGCTCTTTTCTTCTTGGGTTCCAAAGCTTTCCCACTATTATTAGGAGATGTTCATATTTTAAGCCTTACTTTACCTCTCTGGAGGTGTGTCATTATCGGGATTTCGCAGCATGCCCTATTGCAGAGAGTCTTATTAATTTTGGTCCTCCAAACACACAGGAATGGAGTATCGATGGCAGTGCTCATCAGCATCTGTGCTGGACCACGTCCCATGCAGCCAGATCGAGCCAGGAAGGACTCATTAGGCAACTTGGGCTTAGACACTGGTAGTGACATTGTGGCGTGACACAGAGCAGCAGATGTTTGCCAGCAGCTGCAAGTTGAGTCCTCTGCTCTTCATTTTTTTGGTGTCAGATTGGAAAGGATCACTGGCAGTATTTGTGGTCTATTTCTTTCTCACATTAGCACTATTGCTTTGCTGATGGTTTTTGGGTTCTTGGCTGGGGCAGTGAATGGGGCTACTTTGATTTGCTTTGTGTTCTGCTTTGGATTGGAGGATGTCGATGTGTCAAATGTCATAGCAATAGAGAGCTGGGGAACTCATGCCCTGTGTGTAGCATATTGCTTCAACAATGCTCTGGCACGAGAGACTGCAGAGTTTCTCTCTCTTTTCTTAGTCAGTTAGATAGCTGGACTGTGAATCTCCATACAGACTTGGAGACAAGCCTTGCAAGCTCCAGACAGAGGTTTCTGGCAGGGTCTCAGATAGCATTGAGCTCCTCTGGTGGATTTGTGGTTTGGGTGTGCATGACGTGGGGTGAGTGGCATGGGGAGGAGACTGATGCCATGTGGGAACAGTAAGCTCTGAGAAGTGCATTTGTCCCATCAGTGTGCCAGCAAATATTCAGCACTGATCTGCTTGAAATGGAGGAGCAGGCGAGGGCTGAAAGGGAAATGTGTTCTGTGGTGCTTCAGTACTGCTGTCTGCACAGGGGCAGCAGGGGAATAGCTTTTGTTGTGGTTTTCCCAGTGGAAAAGGGCCTGCATATGGGGGTACTTGGCACTGTCCTCCCTTGAGGGATGCAAAGAGCCTCACCAGGACCCTCTCGGGACACTGCAGTCCCAGAACAATCCTGGCAGCAGAGATAGGGCTGTTCTTTCCAGGGCTGAACTCATCAGAGATCCATGCCACAGCGATCTCGAATGTTCTGAGCAGCCACAGTGGTTTGGAGAGAAGCAAAAGCACCAACTTGCTGAGCAAGCATAGGATGGGTCACACACAGCTCCACAGCCTCTGGTTCCCTGGGATTTCTACTTCTTAAGGATGTATCTTGGAGAACTATCTTTGGGTCTCAGAGGTGCAGTGGTCGATTAACCCTGTGCACAGGGAAGAAAGGTGCTTCCTGCAAGCACCTGGGAAGTCAGAGACATAATCTAGACCCCCTCTCCTTAATTGGACTGGTAATCTCACTGCTGGGCAGCTCCTCCTTTTGGTGGGGTGACTGTGGCTGAAGCTGAAAATGGTATGCTATTTCTCAGCATCTTGTCTATAAATTTTAATGGCATTTTTGGTGACTTCTGAGCTGTCTTGTAGCACCATTCATTTATGTAATTATATGATGCCTCAGCCACATATCTGAGGATGAAGAGTGAACCACCTCTGAGCTACCAAACACTATGAAAACCTAGCAAGTGGAAAAGCGATATGTCCATTTAATACAAAGACTGCATGCTCAACAAAACCAGATGGGGAGAGGAAACTGAGAGTGATGCATGCCTCAAAACATACTGTACTGCTTTTTGCCTGTATGGACAATTTCTGCTTCTTAGGATGTAACCAGATTAACCTTGCTATTATTGTCTGCCAGGGTGCTGAGTCAGTTGTGTTCCTATGTCTGTGAAAATGTCAGCTATAGGGAACAGGAAGGGCATGGGTTTCTGCAGTGGTGGAGGTCCTCAGATTAGCTGAGTTAGAGTGCTGGGGTGCAGCTGTGGGAATTCTTGCCTATGGTTTCCAAATGCATCTGTTCTAGGCATGAGGAATCTCCTCCATCTGTGCAATTTTACTACTTTAACACTGACTTTTTGAGATTTTCCCTGCCCTCCTGTCCTCCTTCCAATCTCCTGTCTCCACTCTCTGGTTCCCTCTCCCCTGCATTTCACCTCAATGGTTTTCCTGCTGGGTAAAATACACATCCTCCTCTTCCTTCCCATTCCCTCCCTTCTCCCACTGTTGGCAGTTTTCCAATATAGCAACCTTGACCTTATCTCCAATTCCTTCCATTTCCTCCCCTTCAGCTAACACTGTCAGTGAACTCTGCCCATTTTCCTCTCCTCCATCCTCCAAAGGCTGGCCATGCATCCTGCTGGCCATGTATCCTGCTGGATATGTTGTCACTTCTTTCCTTGCTGGCTGCAGTCCTCTCCGTTCTGGCCTCCTTTATGTGTGCCTCTGTGCAGGAAGCTGATAGGAGTTTGGCTGAGGTTTTTTTTTAGTGTGAACCACACTGAAATCAGTAGGAATGAAGCACCAGCCCCTTTGTAAAACGCCGGCTCTGTGTGTCCGGAAAGAGCCTTCCCTAAGGCTGCAGCTGCACAAGAAGCACTGAGTGCAGTGATGGATATTGAGCCACCCTTAGCCATGTGTGTATTTTTACTGGTCGCATCCCATAGCTGCAAAGAGCAGGGATGTTGGTGGGATCCTTACTTGTTCCCCCACTTCCTTCACGTGTGTGTTTGACCTTCTGTAGCACCAGCCTGGTGTGGTGGGGAGGTCTCTGTGGCTTGGGGCAGCGGGCCAGTGGCGTGGCCGTGCGGTGCACTCACCATTGCTGATGATGGCACTCAGCAGTTTGGACATCTCTTTCTGTTGACTGGGGCTTTTGGCTTCCAAGCTAAGGATCAAGGATCATGCCTATTTTAAAAATGAAGTAATCTGTCACTTAGACTCTGACTGCAAGTTTTGGGTCTACCTCTTTTGCTGCATTTCCCATTCTTTAAAATTATTTTTCCCTTCTTCAGTCAAATTCTCTACCGGTGTTCAGGAGCCACTCAGTTGATTGCCCTTGTATGAGAAGAAAGGTGACCCTTTGAATGTTTTTTGCATGATATGATATATCCAGTATATCACTGTGTTTGCAAGAATGCTTTTATCTTGTCAGTATGGTGATTGGTTAAGTATGATCAAGCTCTTTAGAAAACATTTCTCTCTAATCATTTTTGTTTCATTTGTATTCTGTAATAATTTTGAGAGTGATTGTGATCATGGAAGTGCTTTGTAGCTCATTAGTGACTTCAGTTATGTGAGGAGAAGCTGCTGCTGTCTTTCATACAGGAGACCTCGTGATCTACTCTAGTTTGGCCAGGAAACTGTATTTAAAATGTTCTATGCAGCACCATCCAGCAGAATTCTTTTTAACTTTGTCATAGTACTCAACTCCAAAGAAATATTGGGTGTTAGACCTCTGCTTGGCATTTCCTGTTTTAGTTCTGAGGAGGGCCATGGGAGAAGATCCTTATCAAGTATGACCACAAACTCCTGAATATTCTTCTTTTGGTTGTCATGATCCTGGTCATTTACAGAAAGAAAGCATCTTTCATGATGAAGCCTGAGTAATTATGCATGTATTGGTGTCTCTGACCTCTGTGGGAAGCTGATTCTGGAAGGACTCTGTTGCATTTACCAGCCCTGTGAGAAATTTGTAACCCGGTTTGCAGTCGTAAGTCGCAGCTCTGCCGGCTGACTGGATCCAGTCCCTCGTGCTCCCCCCCAGCCTCTGTCTTTTCTGTCCGATGTTATGGACGGGGTGGCTGAGGGCGTGTCCCCAGGTGGCCACAGCTCCAACAAGCTGTAACCCTCTGCCACTAGGTCCAGAACCACGCCCAGCCTGTGAGTGCCTCTGCTTTCTCGGTCTGTTAAATAACCTTGGGGAATTACTGCGGGGTTAGTAAGTTTAACTTTCATTTTTCAGAGATGCCACTCCCTCTCCAAAGGAAGTTTGTGTATCACCTGCAAGTCAGTTCATGAAGGTTGCTATTATGAGTAAATGTCTGTTGGTCATGACATGGGTTAGGCACAGATCAGTGGCCAGGGCTTCAAAGGCTCCATGCCTTTTTGTCTGTATCCTAATGGATTCGCGCATCTTTTCCTTTAATACAAGCACATGAACGCTTTTATTAGTAAAAAGGCCCCTACAACTTAAAACATTTGCAAGAATGAGAGCTGAGAAAGTGCCCCTACATTGGTTCTCCTTTACTGTAGAAGTTGTGAGGCACTGGCACAGGTTGCCCAGAGAAGCTGTGGATGCTCCATCCCTGGAAGTGTTCAAGGCCAGGTTGCATGGGGTTTTGAGCAACCTGATCTAGTGGAAGGTTCCCTGCCCACAGCAGGGGGTTGGAACTAGAGGATCTTTAGGGTCCCTTCCAACCCAAACCATTCTGTGTTTCTATTATTCTATGATTCTTCTGGCACAACTAGCTTGCTGGCCTTGGCAAGGAAGGCAAAGTGATGAGACAAAGCATAAAACATGCTGTGTTTTTAAACTCAGAAAAGACGTGAATGGAGTGCCTCGTGTGTTGTGTGTGAAAGCATTCCTGTGATGGTGCTACATGCCGCTCTGCCATCCTAATTTGCTTTCAGAGGCCCCCAAGTATAATAATTCTTTGTGTTTCCTAAAGGATGTGAAGACTAAATACAAGTTTGGTCAATGATTTCATTGTTGATTTCTACCGGAGTTACAAAGCAATGCAAAAATATTAGGGACAGGCAGGGTGCATCTCACTGAATAAAGATATTGTGTCTCTCATAATTCAAGCTGGATGCCTGTAGAAAAAGGAAAGCCCTATGAAAAATGCTTACAAGGCTGATTGGACAGTAGAAATCTTTTGTAAAATGTCATTTCGGCATCTTTCCCAATAGAATCCTTCGTGCAGGAGGACTGGCCAGCATTTTGGAAACAAACCCAGCCAACATTAGGTTTGGACATCTGCTTGTTTTAAGGTTGCTTTCACAATTTTCTCTGTAGCTGAAGATCGGTACTTGATGTCTATGTGAAAACGCTGCCAGAGAAGCAATGAAGTTATGCCAACTGTTTCTTTTGTGAACACAGCTTCTTAGAAATGACCGTTTAATGCTGGAAAATCATCTTGTTTGCATTGCTCCCATGTCTAGAAGGATGGGTACTGTTTGATCTGGTCCTTGTACAAAGTTATCCTAAATGAACAAAAAATGTTTCTCGAATCAATTTAGCTTTAAACCAAGGTGCTCTCCTTCCTGAACACATCTAGACTGAGTGATGGTACACTTAAATGGTGTCAAATCAAATGACTTGTGAGGAAGAGGTTGTGGTGACTTTTGTCTTTGTAGGTGGCTAAGGGGATTGAATTTGAGACAAGCTAGTGGTCAAATTTTCTGGATGTTTTCTTCCTCCTTGCTTGAATCACCCAAAGGGGAATCAACACATATCTTCTCTTATTTCCCCAGGGACCAGCTCGCATGACATCTGATCTTGCATCTTCTCCTGCGGCGGGGTATGTCCCTGTGGGTCAGAAGCCAGAGGCTGTGGTGCATGCTATGAAGGTAAGGCTGCGTGGGGCACTGAGGTGTCCTGTGCTGCACCTGAGTGGCAGAGCTGGGCGTTGGCTCTTCTTGTGGAAACAACTGAACACAGAAAGTTAATACTCAGGCAGGATATTGGTAACCAACACCTGTATCATGATGAATAAGCATTGCTTAAAATAGTCGCAGAGCTAAGCAAGATTATGCACAGCTATTTTTTGGGGAAGGGAAACCTCCAATAAAAGCTGCTGATGCTGAAGGTGTTGGTTACCCTTTGTGTTCATCAGTCCTGCATAAGCTGGGTCTCCGGGGTGACAGTGGTGACTGAAATGCTGTTTTAAAATGGGACACAAAACCTGCAGTTCTTACATATATTTTGTTTTTGAAAATCCTGCAGCAGCCTTCAAAGGAGAAAGATTTTATTTTATGAAAATATACAGTAAGCAGTGGCATCCTACCCACATAGGATGTGCATCATCAGTTGGGATTAAAATCAGGACTGTTGACAATGGGACCATGGGAGACTGGTAGCTGAGTTAAAGGAGAAAACTTGCACCGTGATTTCACAGCACCTCTCAGGTTCTAGTGACTATCCATTAGCACAAAAAGTGTAATTCCCCAGTGCTACATGTTTAACTAGTTAAGCAAGAGACTTCTGAGTATCTAAGAGATGCAGAAGCACAAATCCTTTGCAAGGTGCCATAGGGATGGCTGGAAAATCTCTTAACTAAATTAGTCTTTAGTTGAAATATAATGATTTATAGATTTGGATTTGCTGAAGCTGAAAAATTTTGTACAGGGTTAAAAAGCTTTCATCAGCTCAAAGGAGGATTCTTGGATGGCTGCTCTGGAACTCAGATCCCTATGGTCATAGCTGGAAAAAAGGTCCAGCAGTGGCATCACTAGCTTGGATGATCTTAGACCTGGAGACAGATGCTTACAAAGCTCTTTGCTTTGTACCTTTCCACATCTGACAGATAAATAAATGGCACAGATGTTGCTCATGGTTTTGATCTACAAATTCCCTAAATTTTCTAATTTTTAGTGTTTCTAGCTTAGTATATCATGGTTGTCCAGGGTCTCTTGGGTCCAGGACAGATGTGGTGGTGGTGGTGGTGGTAAAACCAACAAATGTCAGGAGAAGCAGTAGTGTGGCTGGCAAGGATGTTGGTTCCACTGGGTGTATGCAAGATCCCAGGATGATATTGAGTGCCACTATTTCTCAAGTAGTTATTAAAGGCAAGAAAAGTTTGGTTTGATTTGGATCTAATTTGAATTTAAATTATAAATGATCCTTCAAATTGAAAATCTTGATTTTTCAGCTTTCTTGAGACTTTATTCATCCAGACTGTATAACTCCTATTGATTGATTGTATAACTACTTAAGAGAAGGATGTCCAGCATGGTCAAGGATTAAGAAATACCTTAGTACAGTTTTAGCTTGCTCCCAAAGGAGCTGACCACACAAGTGGCAGTTCACTTGCTGACATATATTTGTCCTGTGTTTTCCAGCAAGTTTCTCCTTTGCATGTTGTGAATGGCTCTGTGCTGTCAGGAAGGTCCATCCTGTACTTTGCTGCAATGTGCTTGTGGGTGACATTTCTCCTGTGTCTGTGCATATATATATATACAGATGGATCTGCTCAGCTGTTGCCTTGCAGAATGTTGCAAACTCATGTGAACCTTTGTTTTTCTGTCACTTTGTACTGATTTGGCTTTGATTGCAATTGATCATCCAAGCCCTGATGCAGCCCAGACTATTGCTGTTGGCTTTTTCTTCCCAAACTATGGGGTTCATACCTTTTTGCTCCTGCTCTTCATTGCATTTGGCGAGGTGGTGGTGAGGGATAGTATTAAGCAGAGTTGTTAGCATTTTTAAATTACAAGATCAAATACTTATAAATTGATCATGATCATATTCTGGGGAGTAATTAGTTTCCTATTTGCTTTAGGAATTACAGGACTGAATTTCTTACTAAAGGCAAGAAACATAAATGGTTTTAAGATGTGGTTTGATAAGCTTATGAAAGGGATTGAAAATTAATGAGGAAGATTCTTGGAAACTGGAAATTAGGTTTGGAATGTCCGGCGCAATGATTCATTTAAAGGAATTGAAAGGAAGTTGGATGACTTGGTTGCTTGCACATATTAGTAATCCCTCTGCTTCAGAGCTTTGTGGATCCCTAGGAAGGGCTAGAAGAAATTTTCCTCTACTATTTCATAGTTTGGCTGGTGAGGTGCATTTGTCTGTCTCCAAAACCCTGGAAACTGCCCCAGCTTGAGTCAGGAAGCAGGTGACACAGCAGTCACATCTCGTGGGGCATAAATGATCTCACATGATGTGTCCTGCTCACTTGAGGTTAAGAATTCTCACATTTGAAGTGAGGAGGAAATTCTCCTGTAGGTCAGTGTGGCAGGGAGGGATGAGAAGGTGTTTATTTTTCCATCCTTTGGCCCATTTCCAAGGATCATCTGGAAACTGAAAGACTGAAGAAACTGGTGATGATCTCAATCCCTCCTCCTCCCTTGTGGCACAGTGAAATAGTAGCTGTTGGTCTCCAGCTGCAGTTGTTTTTTTGGCCACATCATGCTGTAGCATATGGAGTGGGTCTTATTTGCACCCTGCAGAACTGGGTAGCTTTTCCAGTGCCAGCCCCTGCATGTGGGAAGCTGGATGCAGCTGCTACCTTAGACCCTCACCTCCTGTGATACACATCATGACTCTTGAGAAGACAGCAGCCTACAAATGAGACTTTGGCTATACCACAGCAGATATTGGCAAAGCCCTTCTTGGTTGAGAAAGGAAGTCCTTATGGCTCTAGCAGGCCAGCTCCTTTCTGCAAGGAAAGGCAAGGAGACATGGGAGGGCCATGAAGATGATCAAGGGGATGGAGCACCTCTCCCATGAAGAAAGGCTGAGGGTGCTGGGGTTGTTCAGCCTGGAGAAGAGAAGGCTCCAGAGGCACCTTATAGCACCTTCCAGTCCTATAAAGGGGGCTTATAAAAAAGAGGGAGAGGGACTTTTATGTCACATAGTGACAGGGCAAGAGGCAATGGCTTTAAACTGAAAGAGGGCAGGTTTAGATTAGATGTTGGGAAGGAATTCCTTACCGTGAGAGTGGTGAGGCACTGGAACAGGTTGTCCAGAGAAGCTGTGGATGCTCTATCCCTGGAAGTGTTCAAAGCCAGGCTGGATGGGGCCCTGAGCAACCTGATCTAATGGATGGCATCCATGCCAAACCATTCTATGATTCTATGATTCTCTGCAGTTGGCTCCACTTGTCTTGTGGAATGCTTGCATGCAAGTCTGTCCACGAGTGATGAGGCTGCAAGGATGTGTCTCTGTGCCCAAGCAAAAGTCACTGTGGGACTGTCCACTTCATGTGGATCTGTAGGGCTTCTGGACTGCCTCTGTCTGCACCCACATATGTAATATCCCCTAGGCTTTTTCCTTGGGGTTTTCTGCCAGCTAAATTCTATCTGTGTGGCTGAAGTGCTGCCTGCAATTTAGAGTAAGTTCTGACTTGAGCATGTTTAGGATTTTCTTTATTTTTCCTTCTGAAATAGTTTTGTTTGCTTGCACCTACTAAATAAGGAGCAAGATGACAGGTTGGCACTCCTAACAGCTGTTTTTGCTAACAAGAATAAAAGGTACATATGCTACAGCTCAGTATCTCACTGAACATCAAAGCACTTTTCTTAGGAACTGAGCAAACCTGCTAAATACGTGGGGAGGTGATGAGGAGACAAATGTAAGTGAACGACATTTAGCCTATAACCCAGCTGCCCCCACAGCAGCAGCCTGGACCTCTTCCATGCACACAGAGCTATCAAGCAGGTGATCATCACTCCCACTAATTGTGGGTAAGACAGGATTTGGCTTTCCAAAACTGGGGAAAAATCCTAGCAGGGCATATGGACTGTTCCCTTGCTGAAGCAGGGTGCTGTGTTTCCCAGTGCTGTGTCCAGTTGACTTATGAAGCAACAAAATTAGTGAGGTTTGCACAACTTGGAAAGCATCCCTCAATCCCACAGTGCTTTGTGTTGCAGAAAGGAATACCTTAACTTTCAGCTTCCCTTCCAAAGCTTTACTACTGTAATTCAGACTCTTTAGTGGTATATTTTTGATTGACTATTTCTTTGTTTTTAAAATATGTTTGTATCTTGGCCACATGGGATCAGGACAGCAAGTCAGAAGGGAGGTGGATGTGGTGGACTGGGTGACTTTGAGGTGACACTGCCTTGCTTACAGACATCAGTGTGGTCTCAAAGAACACTTGAGGTGTTCCTCAGTTTATGTATCAGTAGGGAGAAAGCCAGACAAGCCAGCATGCCCACTGAGAGCAAGATGAAAGTTGTTTTCAGGAAGTGGCATCCCTATGCAGAAGGGCAGCATTTCCCAGTCCAGCCCCATCCTCCTGCATGTGGAATAGCCCCATGCCCAAGTGGAGCAGGCTGCTCTCACTGGCTGGCATTTTACCCAGGGAGATCACAGAGGGCTGCTGTGACAACAGAGGACCAAGTGCTGTCAGTGCAGCTTGATGAAAAGCAAAAAGGAGGGGATGGCATGAGCCACTTTGAGCCTGGGGTACATTTGTCTGTTTTCTTTATACTCCTGGGCTGGGAGGTGGCAGAAATCACAGAAGGACATACCCCAGTTTCTTAGAGCCACACTGAATGCACAGTCCTTGAACTGTAGCTGATCCATAGATAGCTGATGTGAAGGCATGTCCGTATTCCCCAGTGGTGCAACTGGAGGAACATTAACCTGGTTCATCTAAACAGCTGAGGAGGCGTCTGGCAGGATCTGAGAATAGCTGGGGCTGGGTCAGCACTAAGAAAAGGCCTTCCTGTCTTGCTTCAAGAGGTTATTTCACTCTTCAGAGTGTATTTTCTTCCAACATGCCTTTCCTGGATAGACTTTTGCATTTTATCACTATGAATCCCGTTTTCCCATACCCAAGGTGCTAACACATCTCTACAAAGTGCCTAGCCAGACATGGGTTGAGCCTGGGAAGCAGGATGGTTTCCAGAGTAAATGAGATTCAGAAATTAAATACAAACACAACTTCCATCTGATCATCTTTCAGCTCCAGCTCTGCCTGGTTAACACTATTAAAAGACATTTCCACTGAAAGAAATATGCTGTGACACCTTTTCACACCTCCTGGACTAAGGAATGCAAGTTTAGTTTAAGCACAAGTTGTAGAAAAACAGTTTATTTTAGTCCTCTGAGACTCTTGTGCCTGCAAGATGGATGGCTGTTGAAAGCAGAGGCTGGGGCTGATGTGATCTTTAACTAAACCCCCCCCCGGTTGTCCTTGACACTTGCCCTGTGGACACAGCCGGCGTTCAGCTTGCCCTGGTGCTCCACGCCAGGATGTGATCCTGCAGGCTGCTGGCTTTGCAGCCAGCATCGGAAGCACATGGGTTCCAGACAAGCAAGTTCAATGTGTGAGTCCAGCTGGATCAATAATTAATTCCCTCCTCTTTAGCAGAAAATAGATGCTCTCTTTGTCAGCATGTACATGCTTTTTGCATCCCTCTTGCCCTTCCTCTCTTCTTAGAATGGATGTGGATAATTCCTGTTGGTGCAAAGACTGGTCCCAAGTAGGCTACGGGCCCAAGGAGAATGACCTATTTTTGTTTGTAACACTGTTTGAGTACAGCAGGATTGCTGTGCTGAAGCAGACCTGGGGGTAATCTTCCCTGGTATCCCATTTCATGGAGCAGCCAGTGCTGTATATACCTCAGCAAAGGCTGAAACCCATCCTAGCACTGCATCTGGCTCTGTACCTCCCTAGGATGTGTGGGAATATTTTTTCATACAACTACCCCTGTTGTACTCCTTCATATGTGTGTGGGTGCACCGTGGTGAATGAGAGCACATGCTGTTTGATGGCACGGGGTGGTTGCAGGAGCTCTGACCCTGCACACTGAGCTGACCACCTGGCTCACCAGTGGTGAAGCCCTGGGTGAGGTGTGTAAATCAGCACAGAGGCAACAGTAAAACCTGGAGGCTCCTGTGCTGATATGCCCACCTTGTGTGATATGCCTGTCTGGAGGAACTGTTGGAATGCATGCAGGTGTGACAGAGGAGTATCCTTCAGGTCAGTGTTTCCAGCTGGAAGTGAAGGCTGCCTTTAGCCCTAGGCAGTCTCCTTTCTGTGAGCAAGGGACCACCTGGCCACAGCTGGGCACTGCCTCCCTGGAGGAGCTCTGTGGGGGTGGCCAGGGCAGCGGGATGTGGCAGGCTGGGGCTGGCTCCCACTTGAGCTGCTCTAGAGGTTTGGGGTGTGGGCAGCACATGGTGAGGCACAACATCATGCTTGTTGGGGTGCTGCCTGGAAGGCAGGGCTACCAGCAGCCCTCCTGGAAGAGATGCACTTGTGGGCAAAAGCAACTTGCTGCCAATGGTCCCCAGGACTGTGGCAGCAGCCACACCATGCAGGTGGTGGGACAGAGGCAGGACATGGCTGGTGAAACACGGAGGACAGAAGTGCCCAGCTCGATGTCACGCTTGTCTGCTTGTCTTGAGGCTTTGTGAATCCTACCAATTTAAATACTTGTTAATGATCTTTTTAGGGACACAAATAATTATTTGAGGATCATAATGGTTTTGTAATATTGTTTTTTTGTAGGTCCTTGAGGTCCATGAAAATTTGGACAGGCAAATGCAAGACAACTATGAAGAAGACCTAAGTGAAAAGGAGAAGGCAATTGTTCGTGAAATGTGCAATGTAAGAAGTCCTCCCAGCAACTCTCGGGGTTCCTTTTGTGGTCTTTTGTTAGAAGTATGGAGGAGCAGGGATCTGCTGCAGAAAAGCCTTGTGAGGTGCACAGGCACAGTGGAAGAGTGGAGGCTCTGCTGACCCCTGTTTTGGGTAATCTGAGTGCCTTGTTCACTGCGCAGAGCAACCTTTGCTCAGTAGATAGTTCCCACTTTGCTGCCTTCCAGGCTGTGGAGTAGCTAGTCTAGCTGACCAGAGGTGTGCAAGGGGCTCTCCTTGTGCCCTTAAGGACTTGGTTCGGGCTAAGCAGCAATTGGTTGCCATCTTTAAAGCTGTACAGCTTGAATGGGTTTGAGCCTAAACCACAGGGTAATGTCAGAGGGAGAATCTTGTCTGGAGTCACTGAACAGCATCACAATCTGTGTGGTGCTATTAACACTGCTGACGGTTTGGGCAAGCACTCTGTTAACTGAGCTGGCCACATGCTGTACAGTGAGCACTCGTACCCAACCTCTGCTCTGCAGTGTCTGCTGTCATGGCATTGCCTCCAGCCTCCAAGCACCTTGGCCACGCTCTGGCTTTGAACAAAGAGTTTGGGATTTCTGCTGGAACACAGCCCGAGCTGCCTGTCACCTGCAGCTGGGGATGTGCTGTTCAATTGCCCAGAGCTGGGAGGAGGATGCTTGTGAGCTTTCTTTTTTTGAAGTTCGCATAAGAGGTCAGCCCGGGTGACATCATTTAGTGCCTTCCAGCAGTTGAGAGAGGCCTAATGCTCTGTTTAAATTCTGAAACCCACCTCAACCCTAAAAAGAGAGTGTAAAGAACACAAGTGCAGCTTGCTGAGCTAAATCACTGTGAGCATCCTCGGAAAGGGCTGAGGCACTTCACTTTGGTTGCTGGATCCCTATAAGCAAAGCCAAGACCAGAGTAAATGAGGGCCTGCTTTTTAGGATATTTTGTCTGCTTAATGTCCCAGTCCCTTGTAGCTATGCTGGGGGAAAGGTAAAATACTGTAACGTTATCCTCCCAAACTGACTCATTTCCATTTGTCTATCATCAGCTGTTTTCTCTTTAAATATTCATTTCATGTAGATTCAAGGCAGCTATAAAGTTTTTTGCAGTTTATTTTTTATTTAAATAGTGGCCCTAGAGTGATAAAATGTATGTTTTTAGAAAGTCATGTATATATAATTTTAATCATTATCTTTTTCATTATCTTTTCTGTTCATGGTAGCGTCTTTTCTGTAAGCATGGCAGGGTTGACCTACCATTGAACTTAAGTTCTGAATCTAGTGTATTTGTTTTATACTATTACCCCAGGCAAAAACGGTTCTAATTTCAAGAGTGACTAATTAGAAAAATGCATCAATGTTTTTACCTTTGGAAAATGGTGCACAGATGCCATCCAGTGTCCCTGCTGAGAACTGCAGCCCAGCTGTAGGAAAGGGCTGGTTTTGGCTTTCAGATTGCAATTTAAAAAAATATTGCTATTCCTCAGTGGCTTTGTTGTTTTTTTTTTTTNGTTTTTTTTTTTTTTTTTTTTTTTTTTTTTTTAAATTCCTGTCTTTCTCTCCCCTAACCCTTTATTTTTTCTTACAGGTTGTCTGGCGAAAGCTGGGTGATGCTGCGAGCTCCAAACCCTCCATCAGGCAACATCTGTCAGGAAATCAGTTCAAGGGTCCCTTGTAGAAACACCGTCCTGGTGACTGGAAGTAATGGATTCTGTGAAGACTAAAGAGGCAGAGCTCAGTGTTTCTGGCTGCCTGTTCTTTGGGAGCTGGGGTTGAGTTTTTTCAGGGTTTCCTTTTTTCTTTTTTTTTTTCCAGCTTTTTTTTGGTAACAATAGTGTAAATATGGCAGCTAAAGGCCTGATTTCCAGGCTGTGGTGCTCTGGAACTACTGTTCACTGGGTAACCATCCAATAATGCCAGACTTGCATCATTTGTCAAACCTGCTTTGTTGTAATGGTCTGTTTGTAGAATTAACTAACTCAAGAGAATTTCTAAGAGGAACAAGAAGAACCCTTAACCTGAGGACAAGTCACCGTTTGTATTGCTCCTGTCCACCCGCTTGTCAGTGATTCGTAGCCGGGTTAGTGGCTCCAGGCAGCCAAGGAAAACGCAATTCAAATTCATTGGCTTACTGCCTGCCAAGCTCATGAGCTGCTAACCTTTTTTTGGAGGTCCTTATTTTGAAGAATGACATGCAACTGTTTTCACAAGGCTCTGTGTAAAATACTGAGTGGCAAGCTAAAAACACTTGTACTGCCCTACACTGTATGGTGGTACTCATCACACAAGCGTACATAAAGGTTCAAGACTGTATCAGGTGTTAATGAACAATTTTTCATGATCAAATGACACAAGATTTCTGCAGTTGTAATGTGAATGAAGTCACTTAGCCACACACCAGTATTCCCTACAAATATGGCAACACTTTTCCTGTAAAACTTCCGCTACAAAATAATTCAGCAGAAACTGCTGTCCTGACAGTGCTTATAGCTTTCACAGGATCTTCAAGAGCAGCTCATCTTTCACACAAGGAAGATTTGGGTGGGTTTTTTAATGTTCTTGCTGGATCCCTCACCTATATTGGTTCCTGTGTAAGGTAACCAAATAACAACCTTGCAGAGCTGAATAAAAACTCCATAAACACGGGCTGTCGGGTGAGACTACTTCCTGCCATTCAAGCTTTATTTTTGTTAATGAACCAAAACAAGTGGGTTTTTCCTTCTTCAAATGGTTGTATATAAAACAATGGGACTTATATTTTGCTATTGTGGAGTAGCTGCCTGTGTAGTTGTAAGAATTTGACTCCCTCCTTTTCCAAGTTGTCACAGCAGCTGTCCCTGTATTTCATTAGATGTTCTTTCTCAATAGTCCAAGGAAGCAGGGCTTCGTTATTAGAACTCATTGGTGTAAAATAATTTTAAAGACAGGCATGTGAAAAGATCAAAGCCTCCTCTTCAAAAGTTGCATCGATTTTAGTGATTAGTTGGAGGATGTAATGACCTCAAACACCATTACTTTCTTTTTGTTCTCTCTGCAAGAATCAGTCATAGATAGAGACAGCTGTATTAGCTGGACAGGTTCTTCCTCTAAATTAATTTGTTCTACCAGTTGAGTTCTTGACTTGTGGTATTGTATTAACACAGAGCACCGATAGAATACCAAGGAGCCCACGTGGTAACTTATGAAAGGTAATTGGTCCCGTGGTGTACAATAAACTATAGCTGCCTGGCTGAAGAATTTGCAGTGTCAGAGCCGAAACCTGTAACCAGTAAAAAATAGAGAAGGAATACAACCAAAATACACAGTAACCAGTAAGAGTAAGCACCACTTCAGTATTCATTGCAGAAATGGAAATCTAGCAGTTGAGTAGGTTATTTAAAAATAACCAGCCAAGAACCACCCCCAAAACACAAGTGCATACTCTCACTCACACACCCACCAGTAGATTATTTCTTACTACTGCTCAGTCAGTGAACACTGGGCTAGCTAGCTCTCAGTCTAATAGTATTTCCATCCCATGGAGTCTGGAAAAATCCATTCTAGAGTCTGACTGTCTCCTTTAAGATACAGCATCTTTAGAGGATTCTGGATTTCCTCCTCTTTGCTTTTTATTTTAACCTCCAGTTTCTAGTCACATTGGTGATTACTTGTCTTCCTTCTGTACAATTTATACCTTGAGATTTCTGTACCAGAAAAGGTGATGTAAAGCAGAGCATCATTACTCCTTAACATCTAATGTCAAACAGAGGGTTACTTTAATCTACCTGCTTGAAAGCCCGTTTTAACTTTGGTGGCATCTGATTGCTGGGTTAAGCAGAGAGTTCAAGTATATTTGGAACAAGGTTGATTTATGTCAGTGAATTTTAACTGAAGCAACACAAATGTTGCCAGCACTTGGAGAGTTAACTGTGTTCATGACATACTTGCTATTTAATGGATTTATGAGGCTATTAGCAGGTCCTCTCAGCAAGAGCTATACTAACCAGATTACTAGTCTCAGCACTATATAATTCCCATTCAAATATTCCCTGCTATCAAATCTCTCTCAAAATCTATTCAATGACTTCAAGCAAAGCTTGTTTTGTTCCACCTGCACATCTCACCTACAAGGGAAACAACTGCAGCTGAGGTCAACTAGCCCTGCAAATCCTGAAGAGCCAGTTTACAGGGTAGCCAGCAGTTCAGCTGAACAACCTTCATACTTGTAAGGGTACTGCCCTTTTAAAGATTTGGCAGCATCATCTTCAATGTAAGATGTGCATCACTGATTTTGCAGAACATGACAGTGCTGTACCTTGGGGTGTTACTGTTCAGGGGTTTTTAGGCTTGCTACTCTTCATACTTAGCTCCATTTGAGCTATAAAATGTCTTCCTGGGGTAAAATGATGCTCAATGACTTTACAGGATCACTTGGGTGCTGAATTTTCAGCCGTCTGAAAAGATGTTTTATATGCATATTTAAATTCACTTACCTATGCGCTCAGTATTCAGTGAAAACTACCAGAGGAGCTTTGTACATTAAGATGGAGGGGAGCATCCCTTGAAACAGTGGCCATTAAATTCATATATTTGGGGCAATAGCCCAAGATAATTTCCTCAAGATTGAAGCCCTGGGTTCTGCAAGCCTCTGGCAAAGAAAGCATCCACTGTTTACAAATGGACTTTGCTTGCTTAAGGAAAGTAAAATCACATCCTTGGCTTTTGTTGGAGTGACTGGAGTAGGCAGCATTTCCCTAACAGTTCCTGAAATGCTGCACTGTAACCAGCTTCAGTTGGCTCTTCGCACCTTGATAAGACTGCTGAGCACAACCTTGTTTGAGAATGGCACATTTTTATCCAAATATTAGATATTAAATGAAATCAGTGTTAAAGTGACCTTTTATCTTTCTAGAAACTGGGGGGGAAGAGTACTACTGATCTTTTTCAAAGTGCATGACTGTAAAGTGATAAAATTGTATATTTTTCATAATGTGGGGAAAGTCTATTTGTGCTGCTTTAGAAATCAGTTTAAAGTTTGATTTCTGTTAAACCTGTGATCCTACAGCCCTGCTATATTTTCTGTATATGATTTACAAAGAACTGGAAAAGTTAGCACCTGCTGTTGTGTATATAGCAAAATTCTCTAGACTTTAGCACGCATTTTTACCTATTATTGAACCACTCTGGCTTTTTTGGGGAAGGAAAGTAATAGTACAGTTTTTTTTGATAATGTGTGTAAAACATTCATTTGAAATATTTTAGTAAAAATGAAGTAAGAGATTGATTGTGATAGTGTATACTTCTAGCTGAATAAAATAAAATACATTCTTTTTAAATAAATTGATGAATAAGATTTGGGAGACCACTGCTGAAATATCTTGGAGTAAGTATCTTGGAGTAACCATAGTTATGAACTCTGAATATGAAAAACCTGGAAATCCACTAAATTCAGAACCAATTTTATTTGGGTAGAGTGAACAAAGTAGTCCCATTTATAACTATGATGTACATCACAGTAGGCTGTTACATTCAGACTTTCACACTTAGAAAATATATATATTATGTACAGGAATTTGCAAATAGGTGTAAACATACAATATTTTAAGATACCAGTACATTCCAAACCAAAACTATCAGCAAGGCAAACACCTCAAAATTATTCCAGTCAGCTAGCATTCAGAATCTCTCTTAAATAAAGCAGCTTTTATGCTTGACATCGTGTTGTTTTACTTACTATTAAAAATGAAGTTTCTTATTATAGATCAAATATCATAGTATCTGGCTATTTTGATACTCAAAAATAGGCACTGATTTCTAGAAGGAAATTTTCTTCTTACTGATATAATTGAGCCAATATGGCTGGTTTTGCTAGTACAAAGTAATCCAGTGCTGGAATAAGTCAAGACAATTTAAACTTAAGTCAAATGTATAAAGTTAGAATAGATACTGCAAAGCTGATTAAAATCTAGAAGCCTATATAACTCACCATAAACCATACTGCAAACAGATCAGCTAAATTTTCATTTAATCTCATTTCTTCATCTAAATTATACAGATTACCCTCCTCTTCATCTTTACAATGTAGGTTTTGGCTATCTACTCCTGCTAAATCAACATAAAGGTATATCGTGCAAATTACCTCATGCTATCTCATCCACGTAGCACGCCCAAGTCCTGCTACAGGTGGCATACCAGGTGGTGGAATTGGAGGTGGTACAGGTGGCTGTCCACCTGGGGGAACAGTAGGAGGGGGATAACTAGCTGGTGGCATTCCCAGCCCTGGAGGTGGATGAGGTGGTACTGCATGAGTTGGAGGCAGTCTTGGAGGTGGGAAATTAGGGTTGTATGTAGGGGGAGGAGGATATCCAGGAGTAGGAGGTGGAATATTGGGTGGGGGGAAAGAAGCAGGGGGTGGAGGGGGAACTGGTGGTGGAGGGTTGGGAGGGTAGACATGAGGATGATACGGTAGGTGAGCCGGTGGTCCATAGGCCGGTGGTAAAGCTCCGTATGTTGGTCCTTCTGTTTTCATCATCGACTGGAGACTCTGATAACCCTCCCCTGACATGTAAGAATTTGTAGTAGACATCCCTGTAATATAACTGGTGGGGGGTGGGGGCGGGGGACGATGTGGCAGAGGTGGAGGTTGATGTACTGGGGCAGGATGAGCAGGGGGAGGAATCTGGACCTTTGGCATATCTACTGAGTCCACAGTAGTAGATTGCTCTGGTTCTCCCATTGAAACTGCCGTTGTCAAAGGAGGCTTGCGCTCTGGAAAAGAAAATTTTGTTTATTTTTTTTGAAGGATAGTGGCAAGAACAGCTTCTGAATACTTCATATTTTTCTTCCAGTTAAATTAGCAAAAGAGAACTCAATTCTCTAAGTCTCTGAATGCCATATGGTATCCAGTCAGACCTTCTCAGGTGACTAAAAACCAACTAAGCTGCCTACCAAAGCTTCAAGGTCAGCTTTTCCCATTCTAAAAGTTAAAGTCATCTTTCCTATTACTATTTTTTTATAATTTAAATATTGTTGTGCAATCAGCAGAATTTATAGACTGGATGGATGGAGTCACAACTAGTGGATTTAAAAAGTCATGGGATTCACAATACCAAAAATCTTTAGATTAGTGCTTCCATCTTCTTTTCCAGGCCTCATTTCTACCTCTTTGGTAGTCCAGGAGGTGGCCTGGGATTACCCTCTGCACTTCACCTGCCTCCCAGATTGGGAAATATTATTTGAGAACACAGGCCAAAGTCTCAAGTCTTTAACACTCAGTTCTAAACCTGTTTACCAAAGAAAGAAAAAAAGAAAACCGGAGGGTAAGTAAGAAGGACATGAAATCTCATCAGCTTTGTCCCACTGATTAATTTCAGTGAACTCAGTACCTGACACTCTGGAGAAGTTCATAAAAAGGTCAGCATTTTACAGAATTATACTTAGCCATTTCTGGAAAGAACATGCTTTAACTTGTCTTCTCTTTAAATAAGAATCAGTTTTTTTTCCCTCTTAATGCAGACATTATGAAGTAAGTAAGACCAACCACTAGGATGACTAACCTAATAGCAACCTCTCTGTATTGTCAAGAGAGATTATTAAAACAACCAACAAAAAAGAGTTTGGGACATCTTGACATTCATCTGGCTTGTATATACAAGCATCTAAAACATTGTTAAGTAAGAAAAGCTATTTAGAAGCTCATACAGGGCAGTCTTTTCTAGTGGCATACTACACTGTCACTGTTAAGCAGAATTTGAGATAAATCCTCCTCCTAGTTCACTTGGTCAATATGCATTCTTGGTTTTCACCTGATTTTTCCACAGAGCTGCCGTTTATTTTGATAATGTTTCAGTGCTTATACAATTACGTCCTTATATAAACAAACTCAAAGAGGAAAATTTCAGGTAACAAGGGAAATAAATCCACTACCTGCCTAAATAGGATTTTAACAGCAAAACTGTCCCCTAGGAAAGCCACATAATTAAATCACACAAGGTGCGTGTGCTGGCTGTGGTACCCATGATTTCAGTGACTTCTAGCTCCTAAATTGTAGCAGGCAATAACTTCCTCATTTGCTCATTTTCAGAACCATTCTGGATGCAAGATGTGCATTCAAGATTTAATAACTGAAGGAATAATGAGCATGGTATTTAGAAAAACTTCATTCTTAATTAGATTTTAACAAATGAGAAAAACTGTCCTACTATATTTCAGGACATTGCTTTTCTCTCTTCTAGTTCCTTCTTAGAAGCTGTCATCTTACAGTTACATTATGGACTGTGGTCTGTGAAATATTTATGTCACATTTAAGGGTCACTGGGAGGACAGCTAATGCATCAAGGCGCTGGAAGCACATTTTTACAACAGTACAGTTTATTTTGCAAACATAAGGCATGTGTGCAGTATTAATGGTCTCTGGCAGAAAAAAAGTCCTCTTTTGAGGCACAGCAAACAAAGTATCCCCCTTATTGTTTGGAAGTTGCACACTTGCAGAATTCCTGTACTACAGATATAACACAGAAAACTCCTATAGGACAGCTGAAAGCTGCCCTAGTAATCTAATATGGCATTTACCATCCTTTTGAGATCATGAAGTCCCTTTTAGCCTACTATTAACAATTAGTTTTAGTCTTTTGGGCCTTTAACAGTTGCAGCTTTGTTTTGCCTTTATCCACCTAAAATAGTCTTGTTTCCACCATAAGTTTTTTACTTCTATCTGGAAAGCCTGTGCTACTATGATGAAATTCCCTCTAGAGCTTATCAGCCTTGTATTTTTACTTGCCAAGCTGATTAATCAAGGCAACAAACCCCTGCCCTTGCACCACTACCTACTACCACCTGAATGAAAAGCAAGGAAGTTAACAACAAGAATAAATGTGTTTAAGAAAATAAAAGCTTACCTGGAGGTGGATGTGCAGGAGGTATTGGTGGATGTGAAGTTTCAATTTTAGGAATTTTGGATGGTGGCGGTGGTTCTAAAAAACATATGTCAGTTTGTGATTGGTTATTGCTCTGCAGTATTTTCCAAACTGCAACTCTGGTCTCATGCTAATGATTATCACATCACATTACACTATGCAAAAGTACCGTGGAAATCCTATTTACTAGGTATGTTTAATAAAGAAAACTAAAATCAAGACCTTTGTATAAATAAAGTGGCATCAAGTATCAAATACAAGTCTTCCAAAAGGACGTGTGCCTACAAGTTCAAGCGATTTTGTAACTAGAGACAAATTGTCCCAGTAACAGTATGTAAGTGAACAAGTATATGTTTTCTAGCCCAAAACTTGTCATTAGTTGAAACAGCTCTCAGAAGAAGTTGACCTATGCTCTGCTAGGGAAATGTGTGTCAGAAACCAAACAAAATAGCAATTGGACAGGAGAGAGGAAGGAGAAGAGAGAGCTCTCTGGAATCTATCTGCAGAGCAACAGGGGAAGAAGTGCCAGACTTCCTCAGGAAGCACATCCTAGCTATCCTGGACTACCTTGTTCCAAAACAGCAAAATGAAGAAAACCCTCCATACAAACAAAAGAACCAGATATGATCACTTCAGTGAGCCTGCATTTCTTAAGCTACAATATCTGTTGACACAAAATGGCTTTTAGTGGCAGCCATGCCAACAACCAATTACAAACACTGCTGATTACCAACACACTTAGTGTTAGTGCAGCTATTTAATGACATGGTACCTTCAGTCACTTCAAGGCCTCACAGCTTGCTGAGGAAGTACTCCCAAGCGATGCATGGAGTTACACATTGAGAGTTGACTAGTTTAGCAAGGCTTCTACTGAACAGACTCTATTAAGGGACTCTTTGGGCACAGTTATACTCAATATTTTTCAAGTTTTGCAGTTAGGAACATTGTAAAAACAGTTATAGCATATATTTAAGGTGCATTATCACAATCAAAATAGTTTAGAACTGCCAAGCCTGTAAGCAAACAAACTAAGTGCAGGTCAGCAAATTACTCACTCTGGTTTAAGCAGTAAAATGGAAGCATCATGAATAGAATATTAATATTTACCTGCTGCCTTTGTTTCTTCTTTTGGAGATACAGCCTGTTTGAAAAAAAGAAAAAGAAGATAAAAGTAAGACCGTTGCAGTCAGTGTCTTCTCCCAGGTAACAAGTGACAGGACAAGAAGAAATGGCCTCAAGTTGTGCCAAGGGAGGTTTAGATTGGATATTAGGTAAAATTTCTTCACAGAAAGGGTGGTCAGGCATTGGAACAGGCTGCCCATGGAAGTGGTTCAATCACCATCCCTGCAGGCATTCTAAAGATGTGTAGATGTGGCACTTGGGGACATGGTTTCATGGTGGACTTGACAGTGCTGCATTAACGGTTGGAGTTAATGATCTTAAAGCTCTTTTCCAACCTAAATGCTTCTATAGTCTCTTAACGACAAATGCAAGACAAACACTGAACAAAGTCAAATCACACTGGGAAAGCCCAGTTTAACTGGCAGAATGAAAAGACTGGAAAAACAGCAGATATTTTATATGCAGCATTTCCTGCTGTTCCCACTGTTGAGTATTACATCTCATTTAATGTATTTATCATCCACTGCACATACGTCATGGTCCGGTACACTGCTCACTGAGCTGAAAAGAAGAGGCTTGGCCTCTGTTCCTGATTCTGCTTTGACCTGTCACTCAACCTTTGCCAAAATCACTTCAGGCTCTTACGCTTTATTTACCAGGACAGGAGGGCAGTGAAAGTGTTGCACAGCATAAAACATTTCAGAAGCCTTCAGATGGAAAGCATTGTATAAAATCCAAATGTTATGCCAGAAAAAACATGTATGCACACTGAACAAAACCCACAAACCCTCACATCATCCTTCCAATCACAAGTTTTTGGTTGGGTTTTTTCTTGTTTCGTTGGTTGTTGTTTTGTTGTAGTTTTTTAAAACAATCACAGATAAGGGAATACAAAAAATCTTCCCAGATTACACAGTCCCACTGAGATGACTACTTGATGGTTTCTGAGAAAAGCAGAGAATTTAACCGAAATTTTAAGTACAACTACATTTAAAATGAATGATGAAGGTCAGAGGGGTACAGTACATACCTTCTCTGTCTTTTCAATGAAAAGGTTTTAAGGGACTGTTTATCTCTAGTAGCTTTACCTTCACAAAATGTTCCTCTGTTTCCTTCACTTTCCACGGCAAGAATGGACACACACTTCAATCCAACTTGAACAATAACTTTTCCTTAATTCTGATGGATATTCTCAAAATTTTTGCTGTCTAATTTTTGCCTGCTTGAGGCAACCTCCTTATATTTCCTTTGACAGTCATTTCAATTTTCCAGACACCTTCCAACTGTTTTCCTGATTTTTAAGGACGATCTTTATCTTCCAATTTCAAACACACATACTTTTTTTCTTAGTGACTCTCACGGACTCATCTGCTGCCTTCATTTTACTTGGATGGTCTTTTCTTGACTTTCTAGCATTAAAATCCATGCCTGTAAAACTGCATCAGCTCTCCCTGCACTTTCAAATAGAAGCAAATAACTACTTGTTGGATCTTTTCCAAAAATCACTCATTTTGTGAAGTCAGTTGATCACTTTAGGTGACAAGCAATTCAGTCATTGTGCATTTGTAAATATGGAGCAAGGTCAAAAAAACAACATCAAGGTACACCATTACAATAGAACAAGAAACTGGAGCAAAATAACTTGTGACAGAAAAGACAAACATAATTAAAACTGCATTTATGCTAAAGAAAAAAAAAGAATCAAGCAGCAACAATTCTCTAATAATGGCAGCTGCTAAAATAGAGATGAGCATTTATTTGGTCATTCTACTGCACTGTAGTTTGTATTGCCCTGGCCAGAACACCCAAGCGTCATAATAAATGATAATAAATAATCAACATTATTTACTGGCACACTGATGGGTATTTAACACTTTCAGATGAATCTATACAGTAGAACTGTTCCTTTACTACTGTTTCTATGAGCAATGAAATTGTCCCCCTAACAATTTCTAGTTTGATCGGACTGAAAATACTATTTACATCTTATGATTCACCAGTATATTTTTAGTGAAATCAACTGAAAATTTGAGTGCTCTTCACCACTAGAGATGCAGAGGATATACAGATGCTTTAGACATCTGGTATTGGTCTGAAAGTCATGGGCCAATGCCTCAGCTGCTTGAAAGCATCTTGGCTCAGTAGAAGGTAATGGAGTTATAAGAGTTCATGTAAATTGAAAATCTGGCCTCCAGGAACAAAGTGTATTTCTGTTCTGCACAAACCAAAGGACAAGTCATGCAAAGCCCTATTTATAGAAGCAGGAAAGATTTTAAGTAAGGTTTATGGTACATCTAACTCCAGAACATTTTAGAAGCACCAAGTAAATCTTTCAAACATCACATATCTTGTTCTCCAAGGCTGCTTGTTGGAAAAAGAACAATTTCAGATCACCACATTTACTTTTCTCAATTCCATGCTGCTTGTGCTGTATTCCTACAAAACTCCTTTGAGTCACCCTTTGCTTTTTATTTGTTGTGGCTGCCTACAGTGTATCTGTACTATTTATTTCCTTGATTATTAGGTGATGGACCTCAAACTAATTTCAAGAAAAGGTAACTTTCACTGATGGCTCGACCAGAGGTGACAGTTCATGAACAACAGATACTATTCATGCAAAAGCCTCACTTTTTTTCCACGAGGTACTTCATTAACATATAGGATGGGGCAAAATCAGTAGTACTGTAAAGGTAGATCCTTTATGTGAATGAGCAAGCATTCATAACATATTCATTGACAGCACAGAATCATGAACACTGAGAACATGAATAGCTCATGTTGACTTAAAAGCCTCTCCACAGCTTTTAGCTCAAGTGGAATAAGAATGTCATATGCCAGAACTGCAAAGGCTGTTCTGCATCAACAAAGTTGCCACAGAACCAATGAAAATCTACTACATAAAATTCATTACAAGGCTCATTCTTAAAGCAAACACAAGACTGCTGCACATTGTGGCCTTTAAATCAGACAGGTATCAGATCAGCCCGAAAATAAATTGCAAGGTAAAGTTCAACTTACTGCTGGTCTTTTAATCTGTCTAGGAGGACTTGACTGGGGAGAGGGCTTTTTAGATTGCTGTGCTTGTGTTTGCTGCTGCTGCTGCTGTTGCTGTGCTGACTGCTGCGACTCTTTTTGCTGCTGTGTCTGGGATTGCTCTGAACTCTGGGACTGCTGTGACTGCTGTACCGTAGGTGCCTGGGGTGTAGACTGAAGAGATGGTGGCTGCTGCAACTGATGAGGAGTATGATGAGGCATTTGCTGTTTTCCCTGTGAGTATAGATCCAGGATCTGATGACAGATATCTTAATAAAGAAAGAAAAATTCAAAGTATTATAACGGTATCATGTACAAGTGTATATTTAACACAATTATCAACTCTGATTTTTACTGCCCGTCAACTTTGGAAAATTCATTGCAAATATCACTCACCATTATAGTGACCAAATTAACTTTTTAAAAACAGACTAATTTTCAACTTATACTTGCACTTCTGCGTTTTTTTCTGCCTATCCTGAGCAATATGTACATGTATATGCACACCTTTCAGAAGAAGAACACAGTGTCTTGGTAGTAACCCACTGTATGTCATTACTGTGTGCCTAGAGAGCCAGGTAACCACACTCACAGGACAGTAAAACATCAAGAAAGCAGGTGGAAGAAGATTGTATGTTAAAACATACATGTCTAGTTAGGCCAGCCAAAGAAGTTTTAGGAACTAAGTAAAGGACTAGTACTAAATTCTTCTTCCAACAGGTTAGGAACTAAAGGTCCCCCATAATCTGTTCATCATTCATGGTATGTCACAAAAACCCCTCTATCCTAGCACAATTTGGTCAAAAAGATCAATTATCAATGGGAAAACCACTAGAAATTTGGCTCCATTAGTTCCAGTGTTTGTAGAACCACTTATTTAAAATAAGGAGTAGGTAATCATTAAAAAAATAGAAAACACACCATGACAATTCAGGCTAATTGGATGTGTTATAAACGAAACAAGTTGTAAAGCAAACATTGAACAAAAGACTAATCATGATGATTAAATATGCCTCTAAGGTAAGCCAGTTCAATTTAAAATCTGATTAAGGGATAGCACATATGACCTGAGTTACGTACTCGACACAAGATTATTTTGACTAAAATCTAGATAGAAAGCTATTTGCAATTACTTATAACTTAGGCCACACGGTTAAAAGCAATTTTGTGGTAAACCGTCTTCGTACCTTCCAAAACATCAACAGGAACATCTTGGACAAACTGCTCCCACCATCGTCTGTACATTGGTTTTGATGTCCATTCCTGTATCTCAAACTTACACAAACGGCCTGCTAAGTACATAACTGCAACAGCTATGATCTCAGGCTCCCACTGCAGGGACAGTGTAGTGCAGAGACTGCAACAGGAAATAAACCAAAACAAAACACAACCTGGAGATTATCTGATTGTCCAAGAGCAGTTTAATGGACAGCAGCTATAACTAACAGGGTATAAAATCCCTCCACACTTCTAACTTCTCAGGCAATTTTAATTAAGAGCCTTGTTAAATAAAAGAATTTACAAAACTAAACTATTTCTGGACTACGACTGTCATGAAATAAGGTCCCAAATCAGATTTTAGAGCTTCCAAATGTTTGTCAATAAAATGTAAACAAATACTAAAAAAACCCCCAGAGCCCCACAGAACAGCCAACATGAACTTGTTAAGCAACTTGTCAAGCACAAGTTTTAGATCAAGATATAAAAGGCTATCTCTTGAATAACGTTTGTTAAAGCTGATGCTAAAATAATTTATATTATAGGTATTATTGATACTAAGTTTCTGTCATAATCAAAGTTACTATTTCCTGATATCAATTTTAAATTATGAAATATTTTTCTCTCTTTTCTCCATAGATTCTGTAACAATAACCTGCTTACAGAATTTTAGATCCAGCCAGCCAGCTGAATTTCTGTGAATTCACTGTGGCTGTGTAAGAACAGAATGCCCTATTCTAAAGGCCTGTAGTGCAAAGCACAGAATTATTTTCCCAGTTTCCTAAACAAAAAGTAAACTTCTAATATGGTGCTTATTAAGGAAGCACAATACAGCCTCTTCAGAACAGAGACAACTATTATGCACGACCTGAAACGGTCCCTCCAACTTCATACAAGTGTTTTCCTGAAGCGCATTTCAATTGTTAGGTTTTTTTAAACATTAAACACTATCTAATTCCAAGTACAATAGTGTCCTAACTTTGATGGATAAATTACAGTAGTTTAACAAACTTAACAGTGACAATTGTGCCATAATTTTGTTCTACCTGCAAGACTGACAGCAGCTGAAGTAAACATCTCTTGAGATCCACATTAGTTTTGCTCAAATTAATTTGGAGAGTTTAGGTGGTATCTACAGAATCTGAACCCACACAGGACTAATTCAAATCAGGCATGTGATTAAAAATGCACCTCCTTTTTTGTGATGTTCTACTGGTGTAGGCATGACTGAAAGCAATATATTCACAATTTCTGGACAGTCAGGCCACTTGCACATTTTCTTACGGGTTTGCTATGGAAATAAAAAGTAGTATTTAAGTCCTCAATGAATTAACTTGCCCAGCTCTGTAGAAGCCTCCTGAACAAGGCTAAAGTGTGTCAAGTTGTTTTGGTTGAGTTTTTTTCAATACTACATGAGAAGTGCTTCTAGATGCACTCCTGTTAATTGATGTGATTCTTACAAGATTATTGTAAATTGTAAATCTAGTGCTAAAAACTATATTCCTCAGTGAATTTAATGGCTACTTCACTATCACCAAAATATCACATTAAAAATATATTGATGAACACGATGGAATTGAGAAGTGAGTTCTTTTTTTTCAGAATGTGCCACAGATCACAGATTTGTCAAGAAGCCAGCTTGTAGCCTGGAGATTTAGAATTTGGTTTGGCCCATTCAAACAGTAACTTTCTTTTTAGTGCAGCACTAAATCAGTGCCACAACATTGCAGAGGTCTTACTGGTCTACTTCCATACTCATCCCAAATTCTTTGTTCAATGGAGCTATCATGGTAATGATGGAAAGAAAAACTGAGGAACATGACCAAGAAAACATCTAACAAGCAGAAAAAAAATAACAAAAATTTGCCAAAGAACTATCCAATCCCAGAACAAAGTAAGCAACAGTAACTATTTCACTTTCAAAATGTTTCCAACATGTATCTTACCTGTCATTGACAAATGTCCATGCCATTTGAACCAGCTTTTGAATTTTATTTTTGTCTCCTGAAAAACAATTGGGAAAAAAAAAAAAAAAGACATAAAATTAGGAGGGACAAACAGCTGGAAATAGAATATTCTTACACTGTAAATATATATTAAGTTCTGGAAATCAGTAACAGGCATTACTTGCTCACCCTGCAATATTTTTTACCTTTGAGTTGTTTGGCATACTTGAGAAGAAATTGGTATGGATGTTCCACTTGCAAATCAAACTTTATTGTTTGTAGTAAGATTCTTTCAAGTACCATCACTTCCTCCTATAGAGAGTTACAAGGTAACCACAGTTATTATTCCTTCTTTCACTCAAAAGTATTTTATGCTAGTATAGAGCATGACTACATAGCACTTCCAGGCAGCAGTGTTTGTCTCCAAGGAGAACAGAAATCTCTACAACTTGTAACAGTATCTTAAACTCAGATACCTTTTCTTCACATTTATTTTAGTGAGGACAGGGATGTGGTGTTTAAAATCTCTTTTCCTCCGCAAAGGAACGAACTGAACCAGTCATAGCATGAAAATGCCAGACATACAAAATCATAACAAAAAGTAAGTTCTACCACGTTTCTCTCAGAAGTTTCAGGTCCTTCTGCTATTTAAAATAAGGAAATTTTAAGAGACGCATAGTTTTGCTAAGTCAATACTGTAAACAAGAAACTTCTCAATACTTTCGAGATCTAGTTCTCTTATTTAAGATTTACTATTAATTACTTCCTAAAATTCCATTCAGATGATTTATGTCTTGGTAACATTTCTTGCTCTGGCTGAAATTACTCAAATTTACTTTAATTTGCAAAATAATATCAGAATTTACACTAAATAAAATGCAAACTTTTTATTAAAACAATTGTTCCAGTAAGCTCCCAAAGCTACTTGTATTAGGAAGAATTACTTTCATAGAAACCTATTGCATTACCCAGAAGAGCCATAAATGCAAGAACATCTAATTTAATTTAGAACAACTGAAAATCAGTCAATGATCTATTGAATGTATGTCACTTTACTACAGTACAACAGGATGAAATAAATTTTAACACGAGTATTTTTACCTTTGGGTCATCTCCAAATTGCCCAAACTGTACATCATTCAGCAAGCTACGAGCTGTTTTAATTATATCTTTACATTTCTTAGGTGTTTCTTCAACCTTTCCTGCTAGGAAGAGACAGCAGGCTCCTGTCACCTAAAAAAAGGAAAGTGCTTTCAAAAAGTGGTCTGCATGTAGATATGCAATACAGCATAGCATTATAAAAACACTGTCAGTTTCCACTAACAGTTCTGTAGAAATCTCCCAGGAAAAACATAATGAACATATCAATTTCTAATTTTAATATAGTGTTAAACTTCTATTTTCTCAGAGGAAAAATCCAGAATTTAGAGGACTGTCCATTTTATACAACTTCATATCAAGGTCAGAAACCCAAAGCACAATTTGTCCTGGTTCAACGTTGTCTGTCAAGCAGTTTTAAGACTGTATTACAATTCTTTTTTTCTTTTAGCTAATACAGAAGTGCCAGCACTACAGCTGCTATTCTTTCTAAAAAAGAGTATCAGCAAGATGTAACTGCAATGTCAATACATTTCCACGCATAAACAGAAATGCGTAAACAGGCATGAACAATGAATTCTAAGCTGTAATAATTAAAAGACAAAATGCTAATTTTCCATCTTTCCGTGGTGAACAGCAGTAGTACCCAAGTGACTAATTGCCATTTCACACAGTCCATGCCCAGTGCAATCATTAAATTAAGTCATCAATATTTTAAATACTTACATATCTTGGGAACTGTTTGAAGGAATGAAACATATAAAACCGATGGAAATAAATTATTCCGGTTGCTAGAGTGTCATAATGTCTGTGGTGTGGATTAAGGACTTTCAAACAGCACATAAAACACATTTAAAACCAAACATGCACTATGGATTCTGCTTTATCAAGTACTCCAAGTCATTGGCTGTTCAGTGTCCACTTCAAAACACTGCAAGTAAAACAGGAGCTTTAGAAAAAAAAAAGCCACAAAAGCCCTTAAAGCTGTGTAAATACTGTGATCAGGCCCAGATGCAGCTGATACCTAAAGCATTCGTTGTAAGTGTGCAAAGTCCTGATGGTATTTACAGAAGGATGCAGATAAGGCCATCCCTCTGTTGCACCATACCTGCTTCAGAGAAGGTCAAAACCAGCAGCAGGGACAGGAAGGAACAGAACCATCATCACTTCACATTCAAGTGCTGGTGTGGAGGAAAGGTACTATTCACACCTACAAATGCAAATAAAATCTGAACATGCTCCCTACTCTTCACTTAAGAATAGTAAAAATTTTGTCTTCACCATGCTGTATCAAAAAAAACAACTAAGGAGATTAAAGGAAGCACAGGAATACAGAAAGAAGAAAATTTAAGTAGCCATCTATGAGAGAGTGGGACAGTTGGGAGAACTTATTAACATACACAAAGTTGTAAATCCCAAACCCATGAAACAAAAAAACAGCCACCAAGACTGGGGAGGCAGAGCCTCAAAGGCACAATCTAGAAAACTGAGGAAAAAATTCAAAATTTGAGAAGTCATATAGTGAAACACTGAGTTTCATAACTCACAGGAGTTTCTCTTAATTGGAAAGTTTGTATCATCCTAGCTCCCTATCACCAAATTGGAACCTTGTTTATTCAATGAATGGACAGAAATTGTGTAGGAACACATTACACCCAAAGGCATGTAACCACAAAAGCATTTTGGATTAATGACTAAGAAACATTTGAACAGCTGAGCACGTGACATTCCTTGTACATTTTATTTTGAAAACTCACTATTCATAAAGACATTTCATACCAACATGAGTTTAAAGGATACAGCCCTAAACGTGTTCCCACGTCGAATATGAATCTGGCCCCTTCCCTGCGGTATCGTGCCTCTGTAGCTGGATCAAGCCCTTCAAGCTGTGAGGGTGTATGTGCCAAATCTTTCTTATCCCAGTACCAGCATGGCTTTGTATGGTCCAGGTTTGCCAAGTTTACAGAAGGGCTGGAATTTTCTTTATTCTCCTTCATTTATTAAAACAGAATTGTCCTTGCTTTTTAAATTTTCAAAAACGAAGTCTTCAGAGAGTCACTTCAGGACCTTGAAGAAAAGAAAAAAAGGAATTTTTTAAAAACAGAGAACTGCCCCCTCCAGTTCCTGCTCAAAGAGGAGTAAAGAGGAAAGGTATTTACCCTGGCCTTTTGGAAAGAACTTTTTCCTATGCTCAAAGGCAAGTAATAAAGAACGTTCCTTTATCCTCCCCACATATTGCAAATACAATCAAAGAAAAAGGTTATAGGTTATCCTAGGTTATCCTTGCTATTACCTGTTTAATAAGAAAACTTCAAGAATACATGTCCAACAACATCTGCTCTTTCTTAGCAGAACAACTTCCATCTACTTTGTCCATAAAAGTAGAAAAAACAATTCAGTGATGGCTGCAGAAAGATTTGAAAAATTAGGAGGATTAGGTGACTACTGGTAACTAGGAAAGCCATTGATGAGCTGAGCCTCAATGGTCACTTAAATACCTGCCTGCTCTCAGGGATACCCCAGCAGCAACCATTTGGCAGAAGCTTCGTAAAGTGATCTGTACTTGTATTACTTAAAGAAAAAAATGTAACCAAAGCAGTGTTCTTTCACATACCAAGATTAAGAGAACCGGTGTGAGCTTGTAGAGTAAGGTAGCATCTAGAATCATCCCCAAAACAAGCCAATTGAATACACTCCAAGAATCTCCTACTTGCCTGTGTTTACCAGCACTTTGTGTACATAGATGCAGATCACAAAGCTCTGCAGGCACCTTTCTGGTCTTTGAATTACGACAAATGTTCAGCCATGCCTCAGCTTACAGAATGAAGACTCGACGCCTTTATTTCTTTCAGGCACAAAGCTACTCTTACTCTAATTCAAGTCTCTACAGACACTATGCACAGATTACTGCAGTCACCTGCAACGATTTGCATAACAAACACTGATTAACATATGATGCAATATATTCGCTCTAAGCAAGACAGTCACAGAAGACCCAAACTTAAAACTCTTAAATTTGGCAATTACTTTTCCAGACGTTTCCCTTCCGAAAACGGAAGGAAGATCACGTGAACGGCCAGAAAAACGATGCCTACAATCAGCACCTCGCTCACCTTCAAAAAGTTTCTCTTTTTCAGAATAAAGGAAACTGCCTCACGGTGGCTTTGGAATCACCTTCACAACTCGTGGTATCGGTCACAGACAGATCTAAACTCTGTCACAAAAAAAAGTAAACGGCTACTAAAAACTGTTTCCAGAGTTAACAAAAGCGCGCCAAGCCACGACCACACATTCCCACCATATTTACTAGAAAGGTGCTGGTTTTTATAACTGTTATGTTTCTTCTTCCTTACAAGCTATTTTGCTTCCTAATTTCTAAGAGCTTAAAACCAATTAACACTAAAAGCACCTGAAGCGACGAGATCTGCTTCTATAAAGGAGCGAAAGCGTTTCCGAATACGGAACCCGGAACAAAAATCATCACCTGCAAACATCCGAAATGAACCGTCTCAAATGTCCCAATCCAGACCGCAACGCCCGGAAATAATAACGAAAGTTTCCCCTGCCTTTTTATGCACCCCATTAATCCGGAGGAGAGCTCCAGGGCTCAATCCTGGCTTTTTTATACCTTACCTGAGACGAACCCGTCGACCGCGACCGCGGCTCTGCCCCTGCAGCCCCAACCCGGCCGGGGATGCTCAACTCCTCTCAAACCCACC